>JAQQAE010001730.1:0-24375 GCA_029823295.1 Pseudamia nigra
ATTCAAGTTATTTCTGTGACCATTGTGGGTTTTTCTGTCATTTACAGAGGGTACCAACAATTTTATCCACATCTGTACATGAACTTAGTTATGGTAAAATAGTGGACACAGACCACACATGACACCTTTTAAAAAGAAAAAGAAACTTTGCATTGAAAAATAAATACTAAACAATCCACCATATACAACAAATAATTAGCTCTTTACATGTTCACTTGCAGAGCCTCATGTGGTCCCAGTCCAGGCAGGTGAGGCCTCGACCAATGAGACATGAGGCAATAAATCCTTGACTGGACAACCATCAGTGTTTTAAAGCACAGGAGCAATTTATCAGCAAACAAATGTGTACCTTGGTGCAGTCTACAGCTAAGTGATGAAATATGTGTTATCAATAAAATATTTATTGTAAACGATGCTTTATGGTTAGAACATCCTTACATTTTATTCATCCATCCATTTTTTTCCCCTTAGTCCTCACAAGGGTCTCATTCATGCAGATTTAAAACATTTAATACCATAATGATAAAATCTGTGTTGAACATCAAAAAAAGTTCTAGCTGTGGCTATAAACAAAACAAACCACAAGGACAAAAGCAAAACATTCTATATTTTGCAATGTTAATCATTTATATCACTCACAGTATCGTAAAATGATGCCATAACAATAATTAGCGTCTTATTGCCCATTTCTATCAGCATCGCCTTGGTCATGCAGTGCATTCCAGTATTAATCTCACAGTGTATCATCTCTGATGTCTTAAAATAAAAAGAATTCTCACTTTGAAACCACTGAGGTCAAGCTAATCTTTCACTTTCCTCCCACTGCTTTCAACAAGGAAAATTAAATACAAATCCCACTGTTTGTGCTGTCATTACCCAGATCAATGTGTCTTGCTGATGACATAGCTGAACCAGCATGCAAGTTCTTTATAAACAATGCCTGCTCTTTCTTTCCTGAATTATTGACAGTTATGTGTTAGAAAAGTTTCTTCACAAAACCACAAAAAGGTAAAAGAAACACTGATTAATTTTTCTCCACTTCGTGTACCTGCCCACCCCACTGCTAGGCATGACAGCTGCACAGCCCATCAAACAAGGACTCCCCCGCCTTAATCTTATGAAAGTGAACACAGAAGTTTCATATTTTTTGGATTTCATTTGAAATAATTTGAGACATCAAGTCACCTTACCACACATTTTTATGTCATGAGTTTTCAGACTTGAGAAAATACTTCAGTGGGCTCTACTTAAAACAAAAAAAAAAAAAATGGAAGTTTTGGTAATTAAAAAGTTGGAATGCTTTGCAAGTGATGACATACATTTTCATAAAATATGGAAGAAAGCAAAGAAACATTTTTTTCTGCAACTGAATGGAAATATTAAGTAGGTTTGTAAATTGCACTGAGATTTTAAATAGCAAGATATAAAAGGACTGTAAAATATCAGCACAATTTATTTTGAAAAGTATCAAATAAGGCTTATATTTTCTTTTTCATGGACTATGCACTGTTCTGCTTTTGTGAAGCTCGCTGTTAATGAGGGGCCTCACAGTGATCACAACATTAGGCATTTCAAAGTGCAACCAGACAGTCTTGAGGCTACATTTGGCTTCCTTTGTCATATAACGTCAGTGGCAGCAGGCTGACTGTAATTACTAATATCCAAGACTCCAATACAGAGCAGAGGGCTCTGAAGTTACTAAACTCATTTGGTATCTCTGCGAGGATTTATGCCCACGGCTGTGACTCACAGAAGAATTCATCATAATAAAAGCCCCAAAAACTAAAGCTTCTGAGTTAGAGCTACCCAACTGTGCACACAAACACACACAGTCACACACTGAGCATATGTGACACATTTTCTTCTAGGGCTGTTATCTCTCCCTCCATTGCATCGTTCTCCCTCCAGTCTCTTTCATGAAACCGATGAGGTGTCAGACAGAGAAAGATCTATTGCTGTTTTCATGTTTCAAAATCTGATCTTTTATCAGGCAACATATGATGAAGTAATGGGAAAGAGCCAAATAATACAAAGACCAGTCCGGGAGCCTTTAAAGTCACTTGAATACAGCATTTTAAAGACTTTCTAATTACGCACTACATCTCTGGACGTTCTGTTCCTATTATTGTCCCTCATCTCTGCTTAATTCAGTCTTATCGTTTTACTTTTGCTCTTTCTCTGTCGCACACACTTCCATTACTGTTTGATAAAAGAGTATAGAGCTATGGATCTTTAATTATTTCGTTAATTTCAGCTGTCTGCAAGTTGAACCTCACCTTTTTGTCTGTTTCTTTTTTCCTGACGTGATGTGAAGAAGTTTAAATTTATCTCGTCTCATCTTTTTTTTTTATTTTTATTTTTTTTTTAACCACCTCCAAACAGAAGTTCCAGTTAGATCGAGTTCACCTGCAGGAGGTGAAGCGCTCCAGTTATGAACATACTAAGAAATGTGCTGATCAGCTCCTCCTGCTGGGTCAAGTAAGTACTACACTACCCACACTGCCCAGAATTATAGTCAAGTTTATTTGTAAAGCACATTTCATCTGCCACATTTCATTTGACATTAGATACAGCATTTTAAAACATCTGAGATCAAGTCAAACACATACAACCCCAAATTTAAAAAAGTTTCAATAGTATGGAAAGTAATGACTAAAAAAGTGATGGTGCGTTTTTAGAATCTACTCTGACTTGTACAGTGTTTGATTATAGACAGTATGAACATGGTCACTGTCAGTTTATTAGAAAATAAACAGCCACTCCTCAAATCTGGGTCTGCTACATGAATGCAAATGGTTCTGCTGGGGGTGATCAATGGCTCAGAATTACTCAGTATTACTCAAAAACAACTAATTTGAAGCAGCTGGTGTGTACAGGTGATTTTAAACATGATCTGGTTCATAAGGAGCATGTGAGGATAGGTTTATAGTGTCGAGAGGAAAGGCATGATACACATCATTTTATATGCAAACTGTGAGTGAATATTGTTTTGGGGTTATAAAATAGAGTGATTGTGTGTGTGTGTATCAGGTGTATTGCAGTAAACTCAAAATAGCAGTTAACTGAAAGAAAAAGAAAAACTAAAGTTAGCAAAAGTAATTACAGTAGAAACTAAAATAACAGTATAAACAATGGAACACATTAGTTTAGTATTAGTTTTCTCCAGGAAGTTCTGAATGTCACCTATTCCTTGTTAGTTAATGATGTACAAGATTAAATAATTTTGCATAGCATGGGACTTAATTAACAATGACTTTTAAATAATATTTGATGCTATGTCTTTCATCTCATACTTTTCAGATTCTTCCCAGGCTTTCTTAATAATAATAATAATAATAATAATAATAATAATACAAAAACCAAAATTACTAAAATCAAAACTAACTCAAACTAAACAGAAACCAGTCAAATCTTTATAATGTACGTAAATGTATGTCATAAGAGAGATGAAGCCTTTGTCCTGCTTGATATAATCCATGTGTAGAAATGTATAGGGAAGTTCTTTTTATAGTTTAAGCTTGTTATAAATTTTACTCTTTCCTTCCAGGACTTCCTGGCTACACATCACCCTTCTCACTCTGATCACACTTTTCCACTCTTAGCTCTGTATACATGCATATTTTCATGACGGTTAAAAGGATATATCGGTGCTGGCAAATGTAATGAGGCAAGATGGAGGATAAGTGCTGCCTCTATCAGCCCTGACGCCTCAGCCTGTGGAGATTTGAGGACACGTCTCTCTCCTTTCAATGTCACCACTTTCCCTGTAATCACAGGCTGCAATCAGAAGCTAGGTGCTGAAAGTGCATTCTTACAAAAACAGATAGAGGCCATCCAGCGCTGACCCTAGAATGAGGTTGAGCCTGTGTCTCCACCTGATGGGAAAAAAAAAAGATAATAAACATAATTTCCTATTACAATTCGGCACTGGTTTGTTCCTGTAGTTCTTGCTGGTCTTAGATGCTTTGGTGTTTTCTCTCTGTGACCTTTGTTTAATTCTAGACCTTTGTTCTTCTTCTCAGACTGACCGAGCTGTGCAGTTACTGTTGGAAACCAGCGCTGACAATCCTAGCTACTACTGTGATTCCCTCAAGGCCTGCCTCGTTACCACCATCACCTCCTCAGGCCCCTCTCAGTCCACCATCAAATTAGTGGCCACTAACATGATTGCCAATGGCAAGTTAGCAGGTAGGAATGTGTCAGATATATTTTTGGTAAACAATTTAGCTCTTCGGTTGGAAATACACAAGTCTGTTTTTGAAGCTTTGAAAATATCTTAAGATACCTCTAAGTAGGTTGTTTGCCATAAATGATTACCTCAACTTAACTCAAACCCTGTCATCTGATATGAATCTAAATTTAAACTGGTGCTTGTAAGATTTACAAATGAAGCATTGTACTTCTCTAGAGTCTGGTTAAACTCTGATTAAATTTCTCCTTCTCACATATATGGACAACATCTCCGCTCTGTGTGTCTGTCAGAGGGTGTACAGCTTCTGTGCCTGATTGACAAGGCAGCAGATGCTTGCCGCTACTTGCAGACCTACGGGGAGTGGAACCGTGCTGCCTGGCTAGCGAAGGTAACTTAGCATGACATCGTCCATCAACTGGAAACATCAGATAGTGTGTAATATTTGTGGAGCCTGTGTATTTCTGAGTGGCTGCTCAGGGTGTACACATGGAATTGTAAATACTTCGATGACATCCCTGCACTGCCTATTATCATATCAATTGTATTAAATTTAATTTTTTTATATTCTGTGTTTAAATGTGAGTGTAAAAGTCATTTTTATTAGTTTTGGTATTGCATTAATACATCTAACTTTTTTAAACACTCAAGAATATGTAATCATATCCCCATATCAGCATTAAAATAATTATTCTTAATAATTTCAGTTTGCTGGAAAGGAGGAACATATCTTAAACCTTTCCTTAAGATGTTTGAAATAAAAAGCCAGTAACAGTTTGACATGGTCCCAGCTGTCTAAGTAAGAATTAAAAATTGTAAAAATGCCCAATCTTGTGTTGGATGATGTTGTTATACATGAACTCTGTGGATATATTTTCAAAATTTTATTCCAGATGATTCTTCTCCAGAAAAGCAATTAGAAATGAATCATTATTGGCTGTATTAGAAGCAGAAGGTTTTACAGTAAACCACACAAGTCATGTAAAGAACAGACAACATAGTGTCTGCACAGCACTGTTTTTATCAATCTTGAAACTGAAAATATAAGAGATTCCTGGGCAAGACAGAATCCTCAAAAAGTGATCTTCAGACCAATGTCATGAACCTCACCACTTCATGAGCATGTGCTTAGTCAGATGTAGTTTCATTGCGTGGTTTGTGTGTGTGTTTATTCCAGGTGCGGCTGAACTCAGCAGAGAGTTCAGATGTGTTGAAGCGCTGGGCAGAACATCTGTGCTCCCCACAGGTCAACCAGAAATCCAAAGCCATCCTGGTGCTGCTCTCTCTTGGCTGCTTTTACAAAGTAGGGGAGATGCTCCACAGGTAAGAAATAGTTTATGCTGAGGACTGATGTAGCTGTCAAGGTAAATATTGAGTAGAAATAACATTGACATTGTTCGCTTTCACATTAAATTTGCAGCAGCAGCTGTTAATTCACTTTATTAATTGCCATAGGGAAACTCAGTCTCTGCATCATGTGACAGGAGCTGTGGGCTGCTATTGAAGGCAGCCAGGGACCAGCTCTAGATGTTAACCAATAACATGGACATGCAGCTAACAATCAACATGCAAACATTGCATTAACACTAACCAACCAAACGTTGCTGAACCAGGATCAGACACTCAATGTTTCTGTTTAATTCAACATGTGGCCTTGTCTTTTACCTACAAATCGATCAGCTGTTCATCTACCCGTCCTTTGTTGCAGCTTATGTTCTGAAATGCCTTTAGTGGCAGAAGGATGTAGAGTTTTAGAGAGAAATCAGGATGACAGGATTGATGTATGTTTTAGGATCATACACATAAAGGCAGGGATAATGCTGGTTTCTGACATTAGCTCTCTCCCCCGCCATTTGTCTGTCTTTCTGTCCCTCCCTCTGTCTCCTGGGCAGTATGAGGCACTTTGATCGGGCCGCCCTCTTCATTGAAGCCTGCCTGAAGTATGGGGTGATGGAAGCAAATGACTCTTCCAATATCCTTTTAAAAAAACCATTACTGTGCCCAGAGGGCCATTTGTAACTGGAGTTAACGCTGCAACTAACTCTATCTCCACTACAGATGAGAACTCGATGGCAGAAAGCCTTTGCTCAATGAAGGTCAATTTATTTGCTCCATAAAGCACATAGTGCTGCGTTTCTACTTCTCTGCATAGTCTGTCTCACAGTCATCACAAAGCTCAGTAATGGTGCTGATTCAAAAATGACCTTAAAAAGTCAGAGATTTTTAATTGTCTCAATACAAATTTAAAAATGATAACTTGTGAACCTCACGAGGATTAAGGGGTAGAAAATGGATGGATGGAACTTGTGAACCAGATCCACGTGTTTAATTCCACCTTTGTGTTTAACTCCAACGTCAACATAAGAATGTCTGTCAGTTCCCATTATATTATTGAAGCAGTGTTTCAGGAAAAAGTGCATACAGTGTTTTAAAATTTGGCAAAAACATTCACTTGACCCTCAAGAATAAACAGATAATTTGAACATCGTGATCATGATTTTCTGTAATAATCTAAGGGAGTTTTGTCAGATTTAACACAAACATTAACTTTGACCATTGATATGAAAGAAAGATAGGAAGGTTATTACCAGAGTTACCACCATATTACTAGGAGGCAGTTATGCACGGAGGGCTATAAAATAAGCATCATAGTTGTTACTCTTCATTATCCCCCATCCCAATAAAGTTGGGGGGTATTGTGGAACTCCAAATATTTGTCTCTGCATCTCCAAATTCCCTGCACATAAACCAACCAAATCTGGTACATGTGTAGTCTAGGTAGGGGGAAGGGTTACCATGGCAACTGCATATGAATTAGATCACAGCATTCATAAATAATAAAAACCTATTTTGACATATAGTACCAAAACTACTATAGCTAGAGGCACCAAATTTTAATATGTGATATAGCATTTAGGGCATCTCTCACTCATCAAATGATGGGTCTGAAATCATTCCACTTTGATCTAGATATATTTCTGCCTATGTAGTGAGGTTGAAGATTGTCATACTCCTTGGTTATTGACTATACCGATTCCAAATTTGCAGTGGCATTCAAGGAAAATGGTCAAGGTCATGGTTAATTTTCAAAACTGGACAGGGCATTGGCTGTTTCACAGCTTCTTGTTAATATTGCGATTATGAGAGCAATAGTTTTGACAGAACACAACTTAAACATTTGAACAAACATCTGAATCAACATTGTATTCATTTTCAAATCTAATTTAAGCCTCCTTTTTTAGGTTGAGGTTTATTTACAAACACAAAAATGCCTAATTTTGGAGTCAGGTTTGTTTCATAGTTAGCACATATGTAACATTATTATCATAAGTAAACTCAAGAGCATATTTCCTGTTTCTTTTTATCCCTATGACTCAATCTCATTACGAAGTGATTCTCTTGTGGTTGTTAATTAAATGCTTCCCTAGTCATTGATAGAATTACATTGTCAGATTATAATATTAGATAATGGACACATTTTACTGAACTTTTGTTTCACCAGTTCACTGAACATATAACAGTAGCAGTAACACCAACGTTTTAAACCTCCAAAATGTGAGGCTTGTCCCGAAAACAATATTTCATCTTTATTTATATTCTTAAAGTGAATAGAAAACGTGGCCACTGCCTTGTTCACGAGCCAGGTCTGGCTTTTTGCCGCAGAGTGATTGATGATGTGTGTGGACAAGACCAGCACACTAAGGATGTGTAGAGCCAGTTTGTACTGTAAGAAAATTTTTCCAGAGTGATTTGTCAAACAATATAAATATTATTTCAGTATCAGTATAATATTTTTCAGTAAGAAATTCACAGCCAAAACATCATATTAAATAGAGTTGTGTTATAAATCACTCTACTCTGTGAAAAGTGTCGGACTCAATGGACTTTTTATGTCATGAGCACACCTGTGTATTTGCTACGTCACCTGTATATTTACGGTGTTTAGTCGTTCTCCTTGACCTGCATTTGCACATAAGCTTATCGAGGCTGCGTTTTTGGAATACGCTCGGCTGCTTCGCGCTCTGGGTATGCGTGAGGGCGCGGCACTGTGGGCGTCGCGGGCCGGCGCTGCTGGGGAGCAGCTGATGGAGGAGCTGTTCCAAGGAGAAGCAGGCCTTCCAGAAAGTATTCTCGCTGAAGATGAAGTTGAACTGGGCCAGGAGAGCACGGAGTAACCTCACTGATGGGGTTGACCCACTCCGTCCCAATTCTTTTCTTTCACCATTACAAACTGACTTTGTGTTTGTATCAAAGGAAACATAATCATCACCTATGAGTGAAAAAAAGCCTATGAATGAAGTTTTCCCTCTGTGTGAAGTTGTTGGTTCGTCACTGGAGTCGGTTTGTGTTTGTGATTAGAATGACGTTTCTCAATGTTTAGTGTGTGTTTGTGTGCATAAGTGTGTGCATGTAACAGCCCAAAAAAACCACACTCTTTCCCAAAAGACACAGTGTTGTTATTGATCCTGATATTGGTCTATGTTTTTGTTGGTTAATTAATTCATATCATTTGATTTTCTTAATGATAACTTGTTCAGCATTACTTTTTTTTTTTTTGTACTTAAATCTGCTGTTTAAATATGCAGAGCATTCCTGCAGGTTTATTGGATTTGTCTTTATGCTGCAGAGGCACACTTCTTTATTCCTATATAATACATCTCCCCTTTTTAATTTTAAAACTGTCCCATACTTATTTGCACTTTCAGTTTTACCAAATATGCCATATATTTTGAATGAATCTCCAGCTCCATCTGTAAATGAGGCACAATATTACTGTAGCAAGACACATAACAGACTGGACACTTTCTGCAGCAGGTGGCGATGAATAAATGACCAAAGCCTCGTATACTGCGTTATTATCTGCAGTCATTAACCGAGCATTGGCTGTAAAAAGAAAAATGGAGATCCAGGCCACACTGTACTTATTAGATACTTATTAGTGCATTATTTCCCTGCATACAAAGAGGAGGTGATTTCACCACTGCTGCCTGAGTGATAACATTTAATGAACTTGTTCTGGGGCTTAAATAGGTGCTGGTTTATTAATGTACTCCATCAATCCAAATGGAATTTAAAATGTTCTGCTTTTAAGACTTCAGAGGATACAGGTTGAGTGTATTCTTTGATGTTTCTACAATGAGGTTGTTGTCTGGTGTGTGTTGCAAGAAGAGCTGTCAAAATGTCTTGTAGCTCATTTTAATCAGGCCTCTGATGGATCTAATACACAGAAATAATAAGACTGATCTGCTCTTCTGTTTGTTGCTCATCTCAACGGCAAAGCTGACACAGCTTAGTAAAGTGGTTTAGACGTGCAGCTGTGCCCGACTATTGTCTTGTTTATGTGTTGCAAATATCTATGCGAATTGATCAAAATGATCAATGCAAATTGATCAGTAGTCAATTTGCATAATATGTTAAATGTAAAAAGGTTAAAAATCTATGATTCCAGCATCATGCGTGTAAATATTTTTGCTGTTTCCCTCCTTCTTTATGACAGTAAACTGAATATGTTTGCGTTTTGGTCCATACAAGACATTTGGGAACATTATTTCGGGCAGTGAAAAGTACTGTTCAACTTTTTTTTTTCTCTATTTTCAAATGAATCGACAGTGAAAATAATCAGCAGTTGCAGCCCTAATCAATGTGGCAGTGCAAAAACTTTGTTACGTGCAGTGCTTGTGTGAATAATTGCCTTGTAATGTTGTTTAGTTGTCCTGGAAGAAGACTGTAACTCCATCCATCGGACCTTTAGCGTGTTATTGTGTTTCATAAACACGTCAGTAATGTTCCTTTTCAGTGTGACATTCAACCCCAGGCAGTATCACTATGGCAACTCAGACCTATGTGAGAAGGACAAGTTGTTCCTGATTTCACATGCCACTACTGACATGGCACCGCGGAGTCGCTGTGGTTTACTTGATGCTACGCTCACACCACTCATGTCATGAAGAATTGTAGAATTACAGAAGTACAGTGTATTCATCAAAGAAACACATCCTACCCCTTATCTCATGATTACAAGATACCGATCTCATAAGATGAACAGATATATTTTTGTGCAAGCAGTCAGTAATGCTCTGGTGTTCGATAGTTATCTGTTGTGTTATACATATAAAAATATTTGTTCTCTGTTTGTTCTTATCGCCTCCATTACAGTATAAATGTTCCTACTGTAAAGTTTTTTTTTTTTTATTAATGAACATTACTTTGTTTCTTCAGGACAAACGTAATGGAAAAACAACACCAAAGCAAAATAGACAGTATAGCATTGTTTTCAGCTATTGGCCACAATTGGTTGTTTTAAACATCAGTGTCTGCCCAAAATTTCATAACAGGTGCATTTCTAGCAATGAGAAAAAAACCTGGTAATCAAGCATTGCCAGACATCTACTGAAAAAATGTTTTACTTACAGTAAAAGTTTATATGTAAAGTAGAATCAGTCCGCTACTGTAGTACAGTTTGACATCCCTGTGCCACATGGCATGGAAACTACTGGAAGAGTTACGCTTTATTATTTGTGCTTTTATTTTTTTAAAAACACTTTTTTTCGGTCTTGTGATCCATATTTGTGCTGAATTGTACACTGGCAAATATACACCTGATTTTATTGGAACTAATGGCTTCTTCTATTTCAATACTCAATACTTTAATATAAACACATTTTCCAATAGATTGCAATGACTGATTACTAGGTATGTGTCCTTGCATTATTCTCATATTTTTTCCTCCAAGTTCTAAGTCTAAAAACATCTTTAATGAATGCAATGCACTATATATGTGTAGAGTCATGTACTGTACCGCCTCTCTAGTATAAGGCAATAGTTTAACATTTGCTGCTTGTGTGTAGATGACCTTTATGAAATAATGCTGTTCAAAAGTCGGGCATGTGGGAGCGGGAGAAGTCATGCCTCTGACAGTATGTTTTGTATGAAGACAAATTGTTGTAACAATGTCCAAGTTTAGTGTTTTTATTCTTTATTGTTTACAGTGATCCTAATGCTTTAAGCTACACAGATATCACAAAAAAGAAAAGATGTATGTATATATGGATACGAATAAAAGCATATAATTAACTACATTCACAGTGTGTTGTTTCATATCTGATGAGTTTGACACAAGAGGGTGCTCTTACTCTTTCACACGAAGGTAAAGTGGATCTGGCTCTCGGCTGTCGAATGGGAGGCATTTTGATTAAAAAAAAGAACCTGTTAAATCGAGTGCTCTGTGCAATTTACACTCCTTTTAATTTGAAGCCAGGTCAACTGAATTTGAATGTTCATTTATCAAACTGTCTTAAATATGAATTAGCTCCTGCCTGCCAGCCTTTCCTATTAATGACTTCTTTTCTGCTCAAAAGCAGAGCCAACAGCTGGCTTGAGCTCGCTGCCCAGGTCTAACCGTTTTTTTCGCTCTCAGATATATTCATTGATGTGTATTCTGTTTCTTCTCTCTCTTTTCCAAAAGCCTGTAGCACAAAGAGAAGAAAAACAGTCTGAAACAGGAGGCCGCACAAATGACTTGATTGTATTCCTTTAATGGCTTAATGAATAACTGCCGGAGAGCTGATCCAGCCGTTACAGCCAGGTCATCAGTATGCAGGCCCTTGCTGCAGGATTTATTTTGTCCCACTGCCTATACTTTAAGCTACCACCCAGCTAGTAAAATAGCTCTGATAACCACCCCCATCCAGCTAACTTCACGTGTCACTTCCCTCTTTCAACTTATATGTGCCTGGTCTCCTTTTTTTTTGTCTTTCTCTGCTTTTCATACATTTAACGAAACAGACACTGTGCCAAACTCATGTTCCTGCAGCACTCCACCTCCAGCAATTTCCTGGAAGGCTTGTTTCCATCTGCTCCTTGGCTTTCCCCTCTCCCCTGAACTCACATTCAAGAGGTGACAGAAACACCAGATTAAATACATTTGGATCCGGAGCTGTGGAGCGCTTATGTCCATTCAACAGATGGGAGTCGCTGGTGTTCGCTGTTTCATGCTACATACGGAGAATTAATAGCCAAATCAGTCATGGACGGTCATCTTCCTGTCCCACACTTCTCAATCATCTGTATAAGTACCCATCAAACTACACCCCTATGTGCAGTAAGTGGCGACTGAGCCAACAGTACCCAGTCTGTGGTGTAAAGGCAGTGAAAAAGAACAGGTCACCTGATTCCCAGGAGCATATTCTGCTTTGGTGTTGACAGATGCCTTTATTCAGGATGGACCTGTCTCAGCCTGCTCATCCAACCTGCTCAAAAACCCACTGTCTCCTTGTCTGCATTTGTGAGATATTTTCAAGTTTGTTTTTCTGAATGTTACCATGAGTTCATGCCTCTTTTTTCACACTAATTATCCCGCCTTCCATTGTTTTCTCAACACCCTCTCCAGACGCTCTGAAGCAGTCTGTACACAGCTCACGCCTCAGGTAGTGGGATTATTTTTCTTCTGAGTGGCTGCTGCATTTATGAGGATAATTATTTCCCTCAGTATGTTGATTGCTGATATTTTTTGACCTTTTATTCTGAACACTGTTTTCTCCAGGGGCCTACGTCACAGTTGTTTGTTGCTTATCCCTAAACCCCACAACTCGTCACGGTTTCTCCTGTTTCACCTTTGTAACTGCATTTTCCACTGAATACAAGAGGATTTTCTAAGAGTTTGAGTCATTAAGAATGATTATGTGCTTAATCCATGAAGTAATACAATATATGCTTTAGTTCATAGACATTGACAATCAACACAGTTATACACAGGGCATAAAATTGAAATACTCAAGTCAAGTAGAGCTCTTGAGCTACAAAACTGTACTTAACACTTTGGAAACTGAGATGACTTAATAGAACTAGGTGTTGATTTACACTGATTCACATTATCTGCCCCGAGTGGGTTTTGTATCATCTCGGATTGTTTTGTTAAATGCATCACATCTTCACTTATGTACCTGGGCTTTGGATGTTTTGTCCATTTGTCATAATTTGATGTCAACGAAGCATGGAATATTTATGGGCCTAGGTTTGATCTACTAAAGTTTACAAGGGCTATTCAGAAGTTTTAGGACACGTCACCAGTGGTGAACCTCCAAATCCTCAGGTGTTTCAGCTATTTCCACCATACTCCGTCACCGGAGGAAGGCCCCGCCGGTGTTGATCAAGTCCCAGACTGGGTCCAACGGCCAATTAAAAGTCCACCGTTATCATTTTTAAGATGTGCCAATAGATGGCATTTGGGTAGATTCAGTAGCAGGTTTAAGGGAGGCATCACTTCCTGTGCCCCGTGCAGCACAAAGTCCCAAGAAGTAACATTGGTAAAATATAAAAATAATTTTGTGTGTGTTCGCTGCTTTCATGAATGACTTATTCGCAGTCTGACACGTCGTTCATCCTTTAGTGGATTGTTTTGTGGATTGGAGTGTGTAGTGATTTGCAAACAATACTTTGTGCATTAAAAAAGACAAAATATGTTTATTTTGTTGGAATCATTGTTGGTGGTTTTGATCATTAAACTGACCTGAATACTTTGATGTCTTAAGTATGTAAACATGCACTACTTCAAAAAGGGTTTGTTTATTTACTGGTTAATTTTTGGTGCATTACTGGTTTAGGGACAGTACTTGCGTAAAAGTACTTAGTTACATCCTGGTACTTTTTTTTTCCAGAGGGAACCTGACATACAGTACAGTACTTGTTAACATCACTTCTGTTTCTCACAGAATTATTCTCACCCCTACATCACCTCCCATCGCCCACATCTGGGGGAATCGCCTGGTGAGGAAACAAAACGAGACCCTCCGGTCTGAGATCTCAGTCACTTCTCAGATTGGCTCGAATCACTGCCCCTCCCTCTTTTTAGACCCTGTCGTTGGTTGGTGTTTGCAGACTGTTTCGGGCTGGGGCGCCTGCTGCAGGCTCCAGGTGATATTTTTGTTGAGGGTATTCAGAGTCCTAGTATTATCTGATTCCATTTAAGATGAATGTCACAGTGTTCAGTGGACCATGGCCTCGCCTCACCACAACATCACACTGCTCTCATTTCAGAAGGGCATGAGTGAGAGAGGAAGACGGGGGGATGAAGGGTAGACTGGAGCAGCATGGGGGAACAACAGGGTCTCTGGAACATTACCATGCGATGACAAACTCTTATCGACTCCGGGTAATGACTTGTGGACAGGATAATCTCCTAAAAAGCTCCAGCTATCTCTAAAACAACTCCTGTGGGTTCCACATGTGCATGTTGTGGTCAGGTCTGTTTTTACAGAAGCAAAGAGGAATCAATGAGCGCATTGTGTCAGGAACGTGGCGCTGGCTCTGTCAATTACTGCTTTGCAATGCAGTCTGCAGCTTCTTCATAGGCTTTTACATGATTCCACACTATTCATCCCAACAGTGTTATACTGTATGTGTGTGATACAAGCTTATAGTCTGCAAAGTTGTGGGATGTGCAGACATCTTTGGACAAACGCATGAATTGTACCAGGGGAAAAGATCTGAACTGGCAGTAGGAGGATTATCTGATGATATTGTCATGTATAATAGGAAATCCTCAGTGCTGTGTCAACACGCTGCCATTGAAAGATACTGTACCTACCTGAAGGTTTGTTGACAGAGCTTACACCACATCCACGCCCTCTGGGAGCTGCATGCAAGTGTGTTTATATGTGTAAATAAGAAAAACACAGTAACTTCTGAGTACTTGAAGATGAAAATGGCAAATTCAAAATAAGATGACAAGTGATGAAAAATGAGCTTGACAAGGCCCAGTGGTGAAAGAGGTAAAAAAATAAATTCAAAACCTTACATAGATTAAAGAATTTTACAGTGTACAGTAAAACAGTAATGTGATTTTTTTTTTAATTCATTTTACTGTTATATTTGTGTCTGTTGTATTTCATTGCTGTGGGTTTTAAAACTTTATATGCTATTGTTAGTTTAATCTGCAGCAATGGATCATATTTCACAGTGTCATGAAATATTTGTAGCATCCTGTGAAAAACATGTACTGGCATCTCTAAAAAGACAGTTTTTCACAAACCCAGAAAATCTGATTTGATCCTGGTATCGATGCATTTTCCTGGACCCAAGGGGAAAGTATGGTGAAAAATAAGGCTTTGTGCATTTTCCTTCAGTAAAAATTGGTCTGGGGACTGAGTATAAAAATTTACACTCAAAGAAGAAAAAACATTCTGCCTTTTTTCAGGTAATGGGAAGCGAAACAAGCCATTTGGATTTCTAGATTATTGTAATGAAAAAAATCTGCAGCCACTATCCTCCATCTTTCCTCCAGGGCTCAGGAATCCCACCAGAGCCACTAAAATCATCCTCACATCCTGGTAATGAGTCAGGGAGTCTACATATTGGAATCCATGGCACAGACAGGAAATGGGTAAGGTCAATAGGAGCTCCTTTGCATTCAGCCCGTTTCATACAGGGCTGAAAACCATACAGTTATGGATAGTGGTACAATGAATCCCCTATGGGATCTAATGGTGAAATTTAACATTCCAGGGACATGTAAGAATGAAATTTAATCATTTAAAGGCTTTTTTTAGTAAAATGAGGTGGAGACTCAAAATCTCAATCCCTAAAGGAAACCCTCCACAATTAATTTGCAAATCCACTTGTGAAAACTACAATATTTAGCTCTGACTTGTATAAAACGGTCAATTACAGAGGAGAAAAGGTTCATCCAGGCCTAATGAGTGCAGTCATGTGAGGACCTAAGGGAAACCAGATACCGACACTGCTTTTGATTAATCCTGGAAAGTGAGTTTTAGGTGAAAACTTTATTGAAGGGGATGTTTGAGAGGCTGGTCAAGAAGTAACAGAGATGCCACAGATGCCCCTAATGCAGCGAGTCTCTCTCTGGACTAATTGCCACTGTCCTTTGGGAGATTAGAGCCGGGGGAGGCAGGGATGATTATGAAGGAAATGGCCTCTTATAAGCTGCTGTATCTCAAGCAGCTGGGCCCAGAGCTGCAGAGACGGGGGTATTCCCTTTCACTGACGGGCAGTGGGAGCCAGCAGAGGATGTAAAGGATACCTGTGCTGCGGCTGACCCATTTCCCGTATTGCTGTTTATGCATATATGTGTGTTTGTCAAAAGTTGTATGTGTGCTTGTCCATCCATGAATCTGTGTTCAGTGTCTGAATGTACAGAAGAAGCCCAGTTGAGCGACCCTGGCCTCTTTCCTGTGAGTGTAGAGAGGTGATCCTACTGTGTCCTGGTCTCTTGCAGCGCTGGGCTGTTTTTCTTTCTAGCCAGGCGGAGTGTGTGTTTCCTCTCTGTGTCGTCTGGGCGGACACACTGGGCCTGTGTGTGAGAGCGGGCCGTGGGGGATGCTGGAGGCTCAGCAGCACTGGACTGTTTTGCTGTGGCCCGTGCAGCCGCTCACTCTTGGGGATAGACACGTGCTACACTATCGAGAGGGAAGCGGGACCTGGATCAACCGTTCTCCCGTGGGTTCAAGGGAAAATACCTGTGGCATAGTTACGCTGAGAACGCCTATTAATCACAGCAAAAAACATAACTGTATGAATAGTTTGCAGTTTTTTTTAACTAGAGGTCAAATACTGTATGTAACTGAAAAATTCATTATGAGCTGGCATATTATCTCAGTTTACTACTACAGATAAATTCACACACACACTTGAAGATGGAACGTACTTTGCTCATTTTGATTCAAAGCCAATTTTGCACTAAATCAACAAAAAAACTCAAAATGAACTAAACTGTGCACAAAATTAACAAAGTAATTCACTAAATGAACAACAAAAAAGGTCATTTAAAAAACTGTGCATTCAAATGAATTTGGTGTTTGTGTTTGATGTTCCACACAGTGACAATTTAACATCTCTATGATGTCTTAACAGAGAAACATGTTTTATTAGCTGAAGTAAAAATACACAACACATTTTCAAACAAAAATAAATTAAAAGCTAAGATGTACAATGCAATACAAACTAAATTGAAATCAGCATTGGTTTCTGTTTTTTCCCTAATACTAATATTTCATTCTGAATATGAATAAAATAGCTTTTCATGGTATGAGTCCCATGGTGTATTCTTTTTTTCATATATTATTCAACATCTATAAGGCAAGGTCTTCTATATAAAATAGTACAATTAAGTAAAAACCAAATCAAAGATAAGATCCACAATTACTTCTGCATCCATAATATAACTAAAACTAAACTGGATGATTAAGTTAAATGTCAACATTATTTCTCCATGTGTTATTTAACCAATTTAACTGAACTCAAAACTGAATTTGTAGCCTAGGTATAATGTTCTGATATTATACTGTATACTGCACACTAAAGGTTTTGGTATCAGCAGCTTTTATTTGTAATTCCACAAGGGGGCAGCAGAGGTCAAGAGAACACACGATATCTTCAAGTTCAACTTGAATTCGGGTGAGTTTGGGGAACTGAGATGTTTTCAGATGCAAGTTAAAATTCAAGAAATACTAGAATTGCAGCATCTTGTTCATAAAAATATATTAAGCTTACAGTATGTATTCAGTTTTTAGTCTTTAATGTCTATGACCAATACCAGCTACATGTACTTAAAGTTTTAAAAGTCACATTAGTTATTGCACGCAAAATGAGTCCTCTGTGCATTATGTTATTCATTCAATGTTGCATTAAGTTGGATTTTGTATATTTCAACTGTACATGCTAAAGGTTGAATTCACTGAGGGTAATTACCAATGCATCATATGCAGATGTCTTATGACATCAGACCTTGTCTCCATCTTAAAACTCACCTTGAGTTCAAATAGGTGTGCATTTTCCAGTGAATTCAAGCTTATTTATCTTAAAAGTGTACAGACAAACTGTCAACCCCTCTTTCTAGTACTACAAACATTTAAAATAAACCTGTTAAATCAGGGCATTTGAAAATATGTGGCTTATAGTAGGCAATATAGAGCAACTGTGATCTGAAATGTAACTACTATGGGTGTAAAAAGTACAGTATTTGCCTCTGATGTGTATACGACCAGGACTACAAATTAGGATTGAGCATAAAACTGAAATATACCAAGTATCTCAAGACTGCATTTAAAGAAAGTACTTTGGTAAAGTATTCCACTTTTTATTTACACATCACAGAGCTAAGTGGAGTGGTACTTAAAGTGAATGCTAAAACACACAACAGTTCTCTAATTGATTTTAATGTTACTTTTATTCAGACAGTCGAGTCAGGTCATGTTGTTTTATTTTCCCTGAATGCTAAATACACTGCAGAATCTCTGTGCTTTGTGTGAAACGACTCGCATTCCAATATGTCTGCTCAGTTTTCCACAGAGGCTGAGGAGTGTGTTAGTGGGTCATGCTGTGAGAGAGCCAACCAGAAGTTGCAGGTCCATTTCATAACAGTTCAGTGTTTTTGCATGGCGGCGCCACGTTCCTATCTGTGAGACAATCTGACACCAGCACCACTGCATGCAGTCTAATCTAGGAATCAGCAGAGCACTGTTCCTTAGGGGTGATGCTCACGTAACTCTCTGAGCAGGGAAACCTGCTGATCCTGAGGTATCCTCCGCTAATAACACGTGTAAAAAATATTTGGAGGTCACTGTTCAGTCACTCGCCTGGCTCTTACAGGGGACTGAGTGCTGTTTGATGCAATACAGCTGGGGAAAATGTTGGCACACTGTAAACATATTACATCAGACTAGACAGAAGTCTAATGGGGAAGAGAGAGAAACAGGCAGACAGAGAATGGGTGGAAAGCACTGATGGGTTGAAGTGAGGATGAGATGAAGTAGGATGACCCAAGAGGAGACGTGAAAGGAAGGGTGAGTGAGGGAGGGGCGGGTGCTGACAGTGTTTTGTTGGAGTTATGTAGATGTAATCCCTTCTGATGGGCAGGTCAAGCTGCCTGCTGAACACAGAGGCTCCAGCCAGTGATGAGCACACACATGCATGCTGTGTGTGTTCGCTGAGCCCCTTGTTGCAATCTGGCAAGTCTCATGAAAGGGGGAACAAAGAGTAGATTTTCTTTTTCTCTAAGCGACGAGGGCCGGCCCTCAGAGGAAAGAGAGATGGATCTTCTCCAAATGCCACCGTGGGCGCACTAATGCCTGCTTTGTTCGACACGGTAATTCTATTATGGTAATGGAGGATGAATCCCAGTTTTCTTCCCCTTCTTGTTCTGTCCCAGCTCTGAGTTTTCTGTCCCCCACCAGAGAGCTTCCGGCAAAAGACCCCAACAGTTAAATGGCCCCTTGAGACCCCTGGGAGATTAAATGCAAAGTTCTACTGACTGGACATGAGTGTTGAAATAGGTTATTTTTTTCTCGGTCCTAAGCAGTTTAAGTTTGTCAAGACAGCTTTGCATGTTCCCTTTCGTCATATTCATCAATAGATCATTGTTTGCAAATCAGCAGCAGATGAGATAATGATACAATAATCATGTTCTGCCTCAACAAAGTAAACAATTGTGTGGAAATAGGGGGAGAGATTTGCAGAGTTCTGGAAATCATCCATGACACTACTTTGGCCACTGTGCCGTCCTCATGGGACTTGAGTTGGTCAATGGAGCAGAGTAGCCATGCTGAGACCTGGGTGTGGGTGGCTACGAGACTTACCCTCAGGCCATGCAATGACTCGGTGCATATCCACTAATCTTCAACTCCACTGGGACCAGCCTCTCCGTCTCCAGACAGCCCCTAATCCCACCGGCCTGGGAACAACTCCAACTCGTAGTCTTTTAAAATGTCCTGGTTTGTGCATCATGAATTACACTTAAAGATATACGTTTTTTAAAAAAAATAGGCAACTGGCAAACATGGCAGTGATAAATCTGAAATAATGAAACAGAACTCTAAGTGGAACCAGAGGACTTCACCGACCCAAAATCGGGGTAACCCGATAGGCCTGCCGAGCCGCTGGAGGCAGGACTGCTAGTAAAGCCCAGCTGGGCCTGCGGGTACCTAACCTCAGCGCAGTATGGAGCTCATTGGAGCCCTGGGAGATCTGCAACAGGTCACATTCCTTGCCTTCAGAACAACCTTGTGAAAGATGGTCTAAAGTCATAGGTCATCATTTTAGATGAGGTGTGAGTGAAAGTGGGATTCTTGCTGGGGATTTTGCTAGCCGTGTTATCTCTATTTTTACATGAAGAGTTATCGTCCTATCAAGTGTGTAAATGACGGCAGAGGTAACTAATGACAGCTTGTTTGGCTTTGAACTGTAATAAGTTATTGCTCTAGATGGGATGAATAAATTACTTAACTGAGACAAATGTCCTGCTGTCTTTATGTTCATAATCCACATTCTCTTGGCTTTTCGAGCACAGGAAAGCTGGATAAGGAACTATTTTTTTTCATTTGTCAGCTGATGCGTCAGATAATTTAGAACTGCACTGATTCAATAATTGCCTGTGCATGTTCTGGCTTTAAGTGTATTCTGAGCCCTGTGTGTACAACGGGGCCTCCCTCCTTCAAGTGCAGCCATAAAGGCAGCCCGTGCACATGCAGCCTGCGCCCAGACGTGGTGGCGTTTCTGTCTGAAAGCGATATAAATTCCATGCCGGTATGAAATGGTTGGGCTGGCTGGCGTGCGTAGAAGTGTGTGTGAGGAAAAGAAGAAAAGAAGGCGTGCATATAGTGTGTGTCAGAGGGAGCAGAGCACAGAATGAATAGCTCTGTCATGGAGAGGCCAGCTAATAAAGTAGGTAGTTGAGGGAGGGGGGTGAAAAGAATGCATCTCGTCTTTCGCCCCTCACCATGGGTTGTCATCGAGGGTGAATTAGTTTTATGCTGAGGCGAATGCAACCAATAAAGCTCCATCCACTGGTCAGTCTCTTCCCACCGTAACCTCCTCCGCCTCCCGCCTGCCAGTGGAAATTGCATTGGCTATGGTTTAAGAGATGCATGTGGCTCAAGTTTCAACGCCTTTGAAGTTTTCATCGTCAATAAATTGCTAGATCAAGCAGATTAGTTAAGTGTATTTTGGCTTCTTTTCACAGCTGGGCAACTTGTGTGTGTGTCTGTGTGTGTGTGTTAACATGCAGAGGTAGTTGCTCTTGGGCTTTTCAGAACATCAGCATGTCACTTTAAAATGAAGATGAAAAAGTGAAAGAAACTCTAAAATACGAAAACTAATCATGTGAAATAAAGCTGTTCTGTGACATATATGGCTATTTGTTTTCATTTGATATGTATTTGTGAAATGCCATAATCCCAGAGGTTATCTCTGAGAAAAAGTTGCCTCCAGGTGGATGAATGAGCATGTTTAAACATATTGATAAAGTTGACTGCTACCATTTACTGTATGTCTCTGAACTGTACTGAAGGGAAGACGTCCGTCGCTCTGAGGATGTTAACACACTGATCCAAAATCTACCTTTTTCCCCTCACTGTCAAAAAAGCAACAAAGTAAAAGTACATGCAGACATAGTGTCCTAGGAATAATCAGCAGTCACACCAGGTGTTTTGCCTGCCTTACCTGGAGCTACGTCTGGTTTTGCCCTGTGTGGCAGGACGTCCTTGCACCACAGCTCGCTGGTCGGCGTGTGGGCTCCTGTCTGTCCTGGTCGGGGTGGTCCTTTTTGCGGCGCCCTCTGTGGTCATGGGATGTGCTGGCTCTCGCTGTGGATGCCTCCTAGATAGTGTTTCTCCACCTGGTTCCTTAGTGCCAGGTCATATTTTATATTTTATACTCCTGGAGACAGAGATTGTGTTGGAGAGCTAGTGTGTGTAAGGTGCAGGGGTGTGTGTGTGTGTGTACATGTAGTGTGTGATGTGTAAATGTAGGTACTGCAATGTATGTGTCAGGGTGTGTGTTTCAACTATGAAATGTGCTGTACAGATAAAATTTGATTTGATTTTGATTTGGGGGAGTCACCAAATAGTGGTTTTTAAGGCTGAAAGGTGGCTTTAAATGTATAATATATAAAATATTTAAAAATCACAATCTACATTATGGCTGCTTTCATACAGAGCAAAGCATTATTTATATGCACAGTAATGCTTCTTTTTATGTCTACATGTGCAATATGTTATGTTTTGACTGCTTTATTTATTTATTTTTTAAACACATCTGCTGCTAAAATAACTTATCAGGAATTGTCTATTGGCACTTGATAGAAATTATTTATTAGTAATTCAATTTTTCATTTTCCACATTTTCTTTGTCATTTTAACATGGTTTGTCCGTGGGCCGCACGCCCCTGCTGGTTCGCAAAGGTCCCTCACCTTGTTTCAATGTCTCTCCACCACCAGCACGGATGGTGCCAGGCTATGTATCTCTGTGAGAGTGGATTTTCTACACTGTCATACCTGAAAAATAGGTACAGGGCAAGGCTGGAGTCAGAATATTATGACACTGTCCCTATCCGCCACGATACTACCAAGAATTGACCGACTGTATAATTTACCATGCCCAAGAAATCACACTAACAGTTATGAAAAGAACACCTGTCCTCGTCCTGACCAGCACTGGTCCCCAGGTTGCTTCTTGGTTAGAATGGTGGTCTCAGGATCAAAATTACTTGAAAAAACTTATAGTGTTTTTTTGTTTTTCGTGGGACAGAGATTGTAGCGGCAACCTTTCACCTCATTTGCCAACTGAGTTGAGTTTTTGACTCAACTTAGGTAATCTACTGGAAAAATTATGTATATTTCTCAGGGAAAATGACTTTTTATTCTCCCCGATGACTAACACAAAAATGCAAGTTACTGTATAAAATCTAGTTTTGTTTTATCACTCTTTTGACTAGAAACAAATAAAAAGGGTAACAGCTGGTTGCCCTTTTACTTAAACTCCTAAATGAAATCCCTCCGCGCTCTGTAGCTGTTACCTGTGCTATACAGAGAAGACTTATACAAAGAACCTGGGTCAGTAGGCAAATCCAGGCCTCGAGAACCGGTGTCCTGCAGGTTTTCCAACTGCCTCTGCTCTGCCCACTGTATCTTCCAACTTGTGACTATAACTGAACACACCTGATCCAGGTAATCAACAGGAGCAGTTGGAAAACCTGCAGGACACCGGTTCTCAAGGCCTGGATTTGCCTGCCCCTGACCTCGTGCAGCACAGGTGACCGTATGAATTAACAAAATGAGTATGCACAATCAGAAAACTTTTCTTACATGCAACAAAATGATCTAATGTTCAAGATAAATGGCACACTACTTTTAAACACAAAGTTATTTAAATGACAAAAAACCACCCACAACTAATGATCAACCAACTGTTTCTGGCTCTTGTCGAGATAATTAACAACACAATAAAAAGCATCTGTGGCCTTTTATTCCTCAGTACAATGTGCTTACACTAATCAACCCATTCACTGACCCCTTTGTGAATAATGATACGTTGGTACAAATCACAACTACAATTTCCTTTCGTCACTAATACTTGACAGGCATCAGTGTGAGTGTAGAAAACCTGCCCGTTGTCCATCAGGAAAACAGCTTCATTTTCCTTAAACTAAAGTAACAGCTCAGTTTCAGCGTGACTCTTTTCCCAGGCCTTTCTCTGGGCGAGGGGGAAAAAAGTGAGGTGTCTGGGTTGATAACCCCTCTCAATCAAACTGACACTAGGAAGAGAGCAAAGTGAAGCAGGGCCTCTGGACAGGCTGAGCATGGTCACCCCCAGCAAAGAACTGGATGAGGAGCAGAGGGAAGAAAGGGATGAGGAGAGGTCAGCGGGGAGAGGACTGCGATGAAGAGCCACTGTTAACGACTGAGGTCGAGCAAAAAGGTGGAGTTATCAGTTTGGTCATATGTTTGAAACGCTCGTTCTTTCTTTCAGTTATTCATCCTGTCATGTGATATGGCTTCTCCTGTGGCGCCAACTTGCTGTCAGGCCAATAGGTTTGCAGATTTGACTTATCGTGAACATGCATTCCCACATACCTACTGTATGACTCCTGCGAGCTCCACAGATAAGATTCAGCTACATGCTAACATCTTTTCAGCATATTTGATTTGCTTTTCACTCACATTTCACTCACATGTGAACTTGGTGCTGATAGATATGACATGTAGTGCAAACATATGAATGGATGACTGCATATATGACGGAATTTAGGTCACATGCTCTACACAAGGGGGGCACCAGCAGGGAAAGATCAAACTCCCCGAGTCTGCCAATGGAGAAATAAACATCAGTCCAGATCCGTAAACGTGATGAGAAACACCATCAGTCAGCCTCCTGCAGGGGGGGGGGGGGGGGGGGGG
>JAQQAE010001731.1:0-24374 GCA_029823295.1 Pseudamia nigra
TGTATTTAAGGGTATTAAATACCCGTAAATAATAAATATTTAATATCTAACGGTATTAAAGGGTTAGTTTCGGGTTATGCGGAAATTAGGGTTACATCGCGACCGTAGGAACGGAACTCGTTCGTAACCTGAGAACTGCCTGTATTATGACAAGACACAGTTAATGAGAGAGAAAAGACAGTTTATCATTACTTTATGAAAAGAATGTCAATCTGTCTCAAAATACCGAAGAAATCTGAATGTGTTCCCAACCCATATGATGGCGAGAAACAGCTAAGAAAAGCGAGAGTCCAGAATTACTTTAGAAAATGTTGGGACTGTAGGATGCTATAATGAAACTGACTCAGGAGCGCAAAACCAAGAGCTACCTCTGCTGCAGAGGAAATGTGTACTAGAATTACCAGCCTCAGAAACCGTGGACGGCCCCCACAAGAGCCAGTTTCATCAGTGTTTGAAGGTTACAGTATCTGCACTTGGGAGACAAACTTCTAGCAATTTTTCAGATTGACTGGCCTTTTTTCCTCTCAAAGTAATGATGGACTGTTTTGTGCCATTACTTAGCCGAGTATTTCTTGCTGTAATATGGATTTGTACAGTACTTTTAGTAAATATAGACTCTGTACTAGTGATCGACCAATATGGGTTTTTCAGGACTGATACCGATTATTATTAGTTAAGGAGGCTGATAACAATATTTGGAGCAGATATTCATTTGCAGTATAAGTGTAAAAATGGGTGTTAAAATGTTGAATAATACAAGCACCCAACTTCGTTTAAATGCCTAAAGCATGTTTATTTAACCAAACAAATAGGAAATAAATAGCTCCAGAAGTGCATGGATCCTAGACTCACAAGTTATTGTAGTGGTCGTGAGCTGTCGAGTTTTTCATGTGACTTTCACGCAAACACACACTATTCTCCACATCACATACATTCTCCCCATTGCTAATACATAGTCTGCTGAGCGTTTACAGCCAGACCGGTGAACTAATGTTATCTTATCAGCAGCCTTCTTTCAAGTAATTCACATACATGTCGGGAGCTAGCAAGCTACGAGCTAGCAGAGCTGCCGCTAATGTTTACGCCGCTCTTATGTTATTCTGCTGCACACTGTAATGTTAGTAGTAGTTGTGAGAGAGCACTGGGAAGTTTATTACAATTTTGGGAGAGTTTTCTGCATTTACTGTCGACACGCGTTTGCTCTCTGGAGCTTCTCCACACAAGAAAACTTTACCTCTCCGCCGTGTATGTGGACAGCTTCCACTTCAGTGGGTCTGCCACTTACACATCCTGTGGCTTGCTTAACCAATCAGATGGCATGGTGGGTGGAACAATGCTTGAGACAGAAGTGGCAGGAGAGAGAGCGGGGCGGTAGCGTCTGAGCCAAAATAACCCAGTTTTTAATTGATTTCTTGATATCCGCCCATGGGATTTAAAAAAAAAAAAAAAAAAAAACCAACATACGTCAAAATTCCAAATATCGGTGCCGATCATTGGCCTGGCTGATAATTGGTCGACCTCTACTCTGTACCCACCCTTCTGCACGAGACGATGATCGAAGTCACATTAAATAGACAAAAAAAAAAAAAAAAGGAACAAATTAACTCTGGACAAGGCACATCTGTTTCAGGTGACCACCTCATAAATCTGATGAGAGAATACCATCAGTGTGCAAAGGTTTTAAAAGACAAATGTGGTTTTATTTGCTACTTGAATTCACATGTGGTCTTTCAGTTTGGATACCTTCAGTATTGATGTACAATGTTGAAAATGAAAAAAATAAAGAAAAAACCACAGGACATGGTGTGTCCAAACATTTGACTGGTGATGTACTTGTAATTATGCCTCTAATCTGTAAACTCGTCTTCAAAATTAAAGCTAATGAGTTTCATTCATTCATTCAAAAACACTGGGAGCAATCTGATGTGTGTCCATGCTAAAGGGACTCACCATCCAGGCAGCGGTTGTTGTATTTCCTATATGCACTGACAGCATCCTCTTTACGGACAAACACCACCTCAGCCACACCCACCTTGACCAACCGTGCTCGCTTTAAGGCACCACACACACAGAACAGTTCCTGTGGAGAAACAAATGAGGAGTTCACAGTGACTGAGTCATCAGAGGCTCCACAGCACATCATATAAATGCTAAACATGAAAAATGAATAAGGGTGGCAGACAGTTTGAGGTACTTACTACGATGTCTTCTTCAGTGACCCTGGGATGCAGGTTGTTTACTGTAATTTTTGTTCCTTCCAAAGGACTGAAAGCAGGCTAAATAAAAAACATATAACACCACATAGTCAGACATAAGCAAAGACACAGATCTACCATAAACAACAGTGAGAACATATGCTTTAGTGAATGGCAGGAAAGAAAACCTGCAGTGTCTTGGCCATTTGTAAGAATGACTGGACACTAAATTGACAAACAACCTCTGAACTGCAACTGCACAAATGCTCTGCACACCTGAGGGTGACTTTTTTGGGGGGGGGGGCAATGACCAGGACTGTTCAGTGAGGCCAATGCAGAAGTACCTTTACGTTTTAATACCACCGCTTGGCCGCTAGGAAACCAAACTACTGGCTCCAAGAAGCTTTTTTTCCCAAAGATACATGTGATTCTATCGGAAAATACTCAAATGAATTTTTTTCATGGGTCATCATTGTCTCAAACTTTTTATTTGTACCCTCTAATAAGTAATGTTGTGGTCCATCTTTGACTTCATGCTGCGTTATTAAGATATTACAGCAAATAATCCAACACATCACTGCCCTGCTGGAGTTTGATTGATATGTTGCTATAGTAACAGCTCGCTAGCGAAGTCAGACAGATTCAGACCTTCAGATCTTCTACTTATTCAATATGGACATAGTTTTATACATGAGATACACTTGACTGCAGCTGTGGGTGTTTACACTAAAAATACCACAATATGACTTTGTTTGACACTGCGTGGTGAAGTTTAACTGTGTCAGTAAGCAGCAGCTAATGTTAGCTCTCCCATGAGTCCCCTGGCATGAACGCTTCGTTAGTCCTGCTGCTATTTGTCCAAATATGTTTAAATCCTGTTTTTGGCTCCAAGATGTCATCCAGGAAGTGACAACCCAGCCCTTCAGAAACTAATGGGTGACATCACGGTCACAGTCCATGATTTACTCCCATTAGCAGTGACAGCAGATAGTGCCAAACCCATCAGTGCTGACACAGCAAATCAAAAATGTGAAGAGAAGGCTGACTATACATAAACAGCCAGATACATCTGTAACTTTGGGTGTAAAAAAAATATTGATTGTGAGTGTTTTACAGCTTTAAAACAAATACGGCGGTGTCCCGGCTAACAAATTTAATCCGTTCCGGCATCACGTTCATTGGGCGAATCATGCATTAGCCGGAGTGAGTTTTTCCATATGAATCTACTTTGCAGATTTCGCCTATCGCGGGTTATTTTTAGAACGTAACCCCTGCGATAAATGAGGGACCACTGTACTTAACAAAAAAGTGTGAAATAACTGCAAAACATGTCCTATATTCTAGTTGCTTCAAAGTAGCCACCCTTTGCTCTGATTACTGCTTTGCAACACCTGAAATGGTGTTGGAAAACCATTTCAGGTGACTACCTCATGAAGCTCATTGAGAAAACACTAAGGGTTTACAGCGCTATCAAAAAAGCAAAGGGTGGCTGCTTTGAAGAAACTTGAATATAAGACATGTTTTCAGTTATTTCACACGTTTTTTACATACTTAATTCCATATGTGTTCATTTATAGTTTTGATGCCTTCTGTGAGAATCTACAATGTAAATAGTCATGAAAATAAAAGAAATGCATTGAATGAGAAGGTGTGTCCAAACTTTTGGCCTGTATTGCATGTTTGACATCCTTGGATTAAACTGGTCCCAAAAATCTTTTGACATAAAGTACTTTTGACATAAATCTTTTGACATAAAGACCAGGTGGACATATAGCATTTTTAAATATACATTTCATGACTTGTTTAAAACACATGTTGCTAAACAGCTAAAGCAAAAATGTGACGAAATGTGGAGGTAAAACTGAATACTACCAACATACATGTAAATTACACTGAATTCCAGAGGTTGAAAGGCCGAGCTCACCTGAGGTGGAGTAGGTGTTGTGCTGGTGTTGGCTGTGCTTTGCTGGAGAGTTCTGGAGACCGGCTGTAAGGCTGCAGCTGAGGACCTCGAGGCTGACATGCTGGTGCTGGGCCTGGTGGGCGCCACAGGGACAGGACGAGGGGCTGTGTAAGCATCATTTTTCACCACCTTTGTGATTGGGGCTGACATGGAGAATGGGGAGCCTGCTGTATCTGACTGTATGAATGAAATGTTGTAAAGACGTCGAGTTAATGTCACAGTACATTACAGTGGAGCAATGTGCGAGTTCTAATTTGTCATTAAAAATAAAGATTAGTGAGCTGTCCTAAAGCTGCGCTTACTCGAGACTGTAACATGTTGTTTGGAGCAGTGATCTTCAGTTTACTGGGTGTGCCATCATGCTCAGTGGCGATAGGCTGAGGGAAAAAAAAAGAATGATCCATTTAGTAACAGAACAATCGTGTTAATAGCTTATTAAAATTTACTTTGGCTTTTGAGCTCTGTTTAGTTTTTTATTTTGAGGAACTGATAAGCTTTTGTTTAAATGAAGAACATAAGAATTTTACTTTTATTTCACTGAACCATCATTTTTTTTTCACTGCCAGTTTTAGCCTTAATCTGACATAACATCACTGTTCAGTGGTGCATTTTAAAGTCAGAGCGATACGGACTACTGAAACAGCTTTTCAACACGAATGTTTTCACAACACAAAATTGACTCAGTGTGTCATGTGTAAAAATATCAAGGGAAAAAAAAATAAATAAATAAAAAAAAAACACCTTTACCTGTGTGGTGGCACGTATCCCTCCTGACATCCCCACTGGACGTTGCTGTAAAACATATACATTAGACTGTGGTAAACTTGAAAACACGTTTTTCCTCTTCAATAAGCAGACATACTATAATGCTGTCAGACTTTTTTTTTTTTCCCAAACTCACCTGGATAGTCTTGGTTATTTTTAGGGGTGTTGCAGCTACAGCTTGTGTCTGTGTTGCTCCAATGCTCCTCTTGAGGCTTAACCTGTCCCGAGCATCCATCACCCTCTTCGTATTATTGTTGAGCTGTGGCGTTGTGCTGCCCCTCACATTCAGTCCTTGTATAGTGGATGTAAAATGCCTTGTGTTGATACCCGCAAGATTATTATTGGTGTGTATCTGTATCTGGGGAATAGGTGCCTGTAGTTGGTGTGTAATTGCTGTCTTTTGCACAGCTTGTACAGGAACACTAAACTGAGTTTGTCCCTGTTTGCGTGAATTGATCATCTGACGGGCATCCTGCACTCCTCCTGCTCCTGGTCTGCCACGAATTTTAAAGCGAGCATCTTTCTGAACCAGCTTTTCTCTGGCATCTTTTACTTGAAAACCTGGACAAAAAACAGAAAGTAGATTAAGAATGTTAATGACTAGCTTGTTTTCAGGTAAATAATAAATATATTTCATTGTGATAGTCAAAACTCTTACTGGATCCTGCTCCAAGACGCTGTCTCGCATCATTCCCACCAATCTTTTGTCTGGCATCAAAACTCTTTCCAACTCCACCTGCACCTCGACCAAATACTGGTCTGAGAGAAAGAAGATTAAAAAGTTTATTTCAAAGAAATAATCGTACTGTGAAAACCTCGTTTTATTTTGTATATCATACTCCACTCAAGTTATACTTTCCTCATCCATTTTATGTCTTCTGGACTTTGCACTTTTATTAGATGTAAACTGAAGTTACTCGTTTCAGTACCCGATCATAAAAGATGTTTAAATATAGTTCTGGACAAGCTAGCAACTTCACAGTGTTGCTACAGCACCACACGTAAACAATGTAAGTTCGAGAAACCTGACAAATGCTCGCATAAACAAGAGCTGCCAGCGAAGATACCACTTGTAACGTTTGATAGCTGTATAAATGTTTCTCTTGTGTAGCATAAACCGGCTAAAACCCGTGCACTTTCTTAAATATAACCATAGAGACGTACAGGCCTGAAAAGCCCGTGTTCACTCGTGAAGCTAACGTTGACCACAGCGCGAGATCAGACGGGCTAACACTTATGCTAACAGTAGCTGCTGCTAGTCTGTTCAAACAGCGCATCACGCGGTTTCACTGGAGCACAAACGATATAACAAAGTACCACATTGTTTGTAATTAAACTTCATCATTGAATAAACAGTTTCGTACCGCTTAGCGGGTGCCTTGACATTAATGCCGCGCTGTCGTATCACTTCATCCAAAGAGACGTCTGCCATTTTCTCTCACTACCACGGACCACAACCGCACACGGAAGTTTATACAGTGGGGACGACGGAAACCGATATGACCAAATACGTATTTTGAAATTGATTTTTGGAACTAAAGGCTAATATTGTGGAATATTTTTTTCAGTTACTAGTGAGCCTATGCGTTATAACTCGGTACGGAAGTAGCATTTTAACACACAACGCAGCGTTAAGAATGCAAACGCCACTCCTCATCAATGAATTATCAACAATCGATTACTCTTGACAACAATACCCACGATCCTTTGCACCATAATATATCACCAACAAATACTAACGGTGTCTCATAACAAATTAAGCTTATGATCACTGATACACTTCAAAACAATTTAATTTTCAAATGCTTTAATTAGTAAAGGCAAACTGTTTGTTGCTGGTGTTATAACAGACGACTGTAAATTTTGGCAGTGTGGCACCCTGACTAAGAACACCTGAGTACTGTGTCAAAGCAGGAGTTCGACGATCCACTCGTCATGCCTTAAACTGATGAGTAAGGAAAATAACGATGCGGGGTGACGCCCGCGTCCCTCGTAAACTCACGAGATGAATTTTTGAAAGGGTACAGGTCCGTCCGCTGAGGTGACTCGCCTACTTTGCGAGATGCCTCGCGGAACAAGGATCTTCCCCGGCTCCCAAAAATGTAAAAATAAATTACAAGCCAAATAAATGTAGAAGATTTGGGGACCGTTTGTACTCGCACAATGATGTTGATAAACTCAGTTACAACGCTAGATTTAAACTTTTTTTTTTATCTTTAATGATGTGCTCGAGTAAACTTATTAAAACACAACAATTTACATTAAACACAGTTCGGTTAATACTGCATAGTCATAGGAAAATTGGTGTCGCTGACTGTTCTATTGCACCTATAATATGACTCCTTTTAAAAATTGATTCTTAAATCTTTGGCTCTTACAAACAATTTTAAAAATCGCATTTTTGTGAAATCTTTCGAAGTTAAGTTCATTTTATTTATTTACCTTTATTTAGCCAGGAAGTCCCACTGAGATCAGAAATCTCTTTTACAACGGAGATCTGGCTGAGGTAACAGCCATAAACCGTATTTAGAATATGCTGACCTAATTTGTGGATAATGTTTTCTCTTTAATAGTAATAAAGTCGTTGCTAGCAGTGCAACACTACAAGTCCCATAATGCACTTGGGCAGGCACAGCTCCAGCCTATACAGTATGTATGCCCCACTCGCGCCACTCATCACGTCCACAGAGTATATGTGAAGAGCTCTGGACTCATTCACAGGAGAAATGGCTGCAGCTCTGTCCCGTGCCCTCAAATTGCCCGGTAAGATGCGCCACATGCGTGTTTCACCTCACAGACAGTCAGCTGAGACAAAATTATGTTACGTTTTAGACAAACAACTGCGACCATCTTCGGTCAGAGCTGGAATAGGACGGTTCCCCAGCTCGGGGTTTTAAATGGAATGAATGATGTTTGTCACTGACGCATCACATACTCGTAGCATTTTATTCGCATTATCTCTCCATAATAATAATAATAATAACAATAAAAGCGTGTGTTGGGTGCCCTTATGTAACATGGGTGTTTGTACTATAACGGTCCTGCACCAAAGCATCTCTGTTGTGATGTATGTTAGCTAGCAGCTACTTAACGGGAACGGAAATGTACACAGCATTATAAATTAAAAACCTTACTTCAGTAACTGTGTCTAAATGTTACCCATCAGATGCACCAGAAGCAGTAAAATGAACCTGTCAGTGTTTTAGTATTATCGATGTATGATGGTTTCGTATTCATACTAGGTTAACGTTCATGTTGCGTTTTGCTGATGTTTATGATAGAGCTCATCTGAACTACGTCTGTAGTGTTTAATCTATAGCCGTGGTTCCTTTTCAGAGTTAAACACAAAAGATAATTCGTTAAAAAAAATGAATGATCTGCAATCATATCTCTTTTTTCCGAAAATCAATTCACGTGTAACAATTTCTACTGTATATTGCACTCTTCATGTAAAAGGAAATGACAGTAGACGTGCTTTGACATTTTGAGTTAATCTTGTGTTGTTAAAAATGGACAAGGTAAGCAGTATGTCAACAAAATGATGTGCATACAAAGAGTAAAAACTGAACAAAATAATCAGCAACATGAACAAAACTATCAAAATGACCAAACATTTACTAAATTGTTAAGGGGCAAGAATGAAAACGAATGAAATAATCATGAAAAAAATACAAAATAATGTTTAAAAGAACAAAAATGAACAAAATAATAAGGCTCCACAACCCAATGTCAGTGTTATCCTAAGACATAATACAGTACTATCATATAATTTCCATATTACGTCTGCATAGATCTACTTTATGTGCTGTTGGAGGGGTGACTTGTAAAATATACAAAAAGAATGTTTGAAAGGGAGCAGGTCTACCTGCTTAGATCACTTGTCTACATTGTGAAATGTTGAACATTGTGCTTTAAATTTATTAACATTTATAAGATCATCATGTTTTTGTCATGGTCCCGTGAGAACTGTGCATTTCTTAAAAGTCAATTTTTCATGAGCTCAGGAGAACAGTTTCACGCTTTCTGATTGCATTTTCTAAGAGGATTCATTCTGCATAAAGGGGGGGAGAATTTTCTCAAAACATATAGGAGCACTTAATTCCTTAGTTCATCTCAAATAATCAAAAATGTTAAAGATTTGTGGAAAGGGAGAAGATGAAAAATTGTAATGAGCAAGTGTGATAAGCCTGTTTAAAATGTTTTTATAGCCATAGTCATAATTCATCACTTATGTCTTACTACTTAAAAGTCATCTGGCATGGTAAGAAGACTCAGACAATTTAGAAATTCACAAAATAAAGCGGGGTTAGTGAATTTCTGCTCATTGTGCTGATTATGTCTACGTCTGTGAATCTTATGTTTCCTTGTTAGAACATGTAGGACTGTGTTTTTGTGAATTCAGAGACTAATTCTGTGTAACGTGCCCTCGTGTCTCTGCAGGGAAGAAGGGCTCAGAGCTCGGCGAGTATGACCCTCTTACCCAGGCAGACAGCGAGGATGAGAGTGAAGAAGACGACCTCGTGCTCAGCTACCCCCGAAATGGCCTCGGCCGGGACAGCTGCCATGGCGCAGGCTCCTCAAAGCTACGTGGTGGCAGATCTGGAAGATTTGTCGGGGCTGAAGATGAGGCGCTGGAGGAGGACGAGGATGAAGAGGAGGATGACTGGAGAGAGCGTCTTCCCAGCAAATGCAGACAGGAGAGAGACGACATGAAGGCCATGCAGTACTGGAGTCACCGGGAATCGGGCAGGGACCGGACAGGGGAGGACAGAGGGGGGCCACTGGGAGGCTCTGGGCTAGGGGTACATAGTGCTGATGCCGAAGAAAAGAAGATGAGGATGAAGAATGCTGTGCGGACTGCATTTTTCCTCGTGCCTCTGGTCTGTGCCATGTTGCTTGTGCTGCTGTGTGCATTTTTGATTCCATGTCAGAAAGGAGAACTGGAAAAGAGGCCACAGTGGGAGAGGGCACTGGGAGAAGCAGGAGGTAACCTACAGTGACAAAATGACCAGCAGTAGTGGAGGATGCACTCAGATCTGTTCCTCAATACTGCTATGTACAAATATTCTATGACATGTATAACTCATGCATGAAAAAACTAATAGTGCACAGGTGTCAGCAGAGACATATGGCTACAGTATTTAAAGGAAAAGTAAGGTGTCATAACTTTTCCCATTATTGATCTGATCCCAGAGCTTTGACAATAACATTAAAATATCAAAATTCTCTCCTGAAAAAAACAAAACACACAGCCCCTTTAGGGATAAACTGAGCTGTTTTGATTTCTGGACAATTGTGATGTCACAAATATACAAGCATTGTCTTCAGTCAGACCCTTCAGAACCATCCTGAAATCCTTGGATCATATGCCAGGGAGTTTACATGATGGAATCCATGGGTGTGGTTAACAGACGCTCATTTGCATTGAAAGCGTTACCTTATGCAAACAGCCTGGTTGAAACAGGGCAGACAACCAGGAATGTACAGATATTCCAGAATGGACTATATTTGTAGTGTTTTGAGCACATTTCGAGGAACACATGGCAATCAAATGAACTTAATAAGGGGAATGATATGTCTCCTTTAAGTGAAGTTAGTGGTTTGGTTCCTATGACCGAATAATCACATAATTAATAGGGAAGGATCATTGTTTCTGCTGCAGGTAGAATTAGTGTGATCTGTTTTGTATCCAGCTTTATTCATAGAGACACTGAATCAATAGCCGACTCGTCATATTTACCGTACTGAAAATTTAACTATATTTAAAAGAGATCATGCATATTGATGAACATATCAATGTAAATATTCCAGAATTAGCAAAAAGGCTACTTTACATCTGTAGTCCCTGGCAGGTCAGACAAAAAAAAGAAAAATAACACACCACAAAACAATGTACAACAAAACATACAATTCACAACATGAATGAGAATCCAGATTAGAATAAGAAAACACAGGACAACAGATACGTATGAAAACATATAGTATTAAATATGACACATTTTGGCATAAAATGAATGATCGCAGAACTGGTTTCTCTTCAGCTATTGTTTGAAATCGGTTTTAAATGAATGAAAATTAAAGGAGCAAGAACAAACATCTCATATAAAAATGTATTTTTAATTTTCACTCAAATTTTTTTGATTGATTGTAAGATATTTGTTTTTTTAAACATTTACTGAAATAAAACAAAGTTTGGGCATAAAAGTGAGTATATCATCTGACGATTGAGCCTGATTGTACGTTGCTGCCAAATAGCCTAAAACTCCCAATCATAGGGATGTACTGTATTGGATTTTAAAAGCTCTTTATCTTATCAATTGTGTTAAAGTAACAAAAGCTGTTATGCAAATGCAGTGAATTGGAAAGTACAATATTTCCCTCTGAAACATAATGGAATGGAAGTAAAGCCACATAAATAAATGACAAATACTTAAGTAGAGGACTTGACTAAAAGTAGCAATTTAGTTGCATTTCACTATCGATAACACATTTGAGCTTTAATCTAAAACTAAGAAATTGTGCAGGTTTTAAAGACTGTTTCTTTCTGCTTACTGTTGTTAATCACCACATAAGTGGATTACAATTAGACAGCCACCTTAAAAAAACTTTTCAAGTCAAACATTTACATGACATTTGTTGATATATCACAGCTGTGCAAGTGATAAGACTAACTTTATTAAGACTGTTCTGAGTCTCTATGGCTAGACAGAGCTGGCTCACCCTTTAATTAGTCAGCTGTAATTATAGAGGAGTGTTGCAAATCTCTACCTACCACTTGTTTTGGCATGTACTATACTGTGAATGTATTGTAGAGAGGATATAAATACTGTATAAGTCCTGTTCTGTTGCGATGAATGTTGCGTAGTAATTAAATGGTGTACTAGTATTTTATGTGTGATAGTTTGATTTCTCTGTGCAGGCATCACTCCTCCTGCTTTGGCCTTATGGGACGTTGACGGGGATTCCTTGGAGGATGTGTTACTGGGTGTTACTGAATTGCCTAATGACACACATCCCACACAAGGGAACAGAGGTATGCACATAGCTATGAGTTGTCCTACTGTACGCACCTCAGTAGTGTCTTTGTCCCTGGTCCGAAGCTGCTGATGTGTAAATACCATGTGCATTGTCAGTTTAAAGGTGCCTTTTCTTCCAGGTTTCAGTGCAGTGGCCGTGTCTGCTGTCAGTGGTCAGGAACTCTGGAAGAAAATCATGCACGAGCGGGTGATGTACATTCAGTGTGGATTGCAGATTGGTGCCCAGCAGTCCCCTGCATGTCTCCTCATCAGCAAATCTGTTCTAATGGCTGTAAATGCCACTACAGGTTAGACGTGAAGCCAGGCTATCTGTAGACAAAGCACGTGATTAAATAGAAATATGCATAGGTCAATAGTGGTCCAGTACTTAGGTTGTTTGTGTATATAGATTCCCAGAAGTTGTTGTGTTAAAACAGGGCTAACCTGATCTTGTTTCTCTCCACAGGGAGGACTTTGTGGTCAGTCCAGCTCAATAATATTGAATTCCAGGCGGTGTTACTCCCGGACCTCCAGGGTGACTCCGTTCCAGATCTGCTGATATCCACCCTGCCTCCAGATGCAGATGTATGGATACCACTGTATATTACCTATCTGAAGCTTTGATAGGATATTTAATTTACTAATTTTTGTTTAGCGTTTGCATGAATTCAGTACAGTCCTTGTTTGCTTCAGGCTATGGACCTCTCCCTGACCTTAATCTCTGGACAGACCGGGGCTCGGCTTGGACGTTCTGTGCCTTTTAACATCTCTGGTCATGGAAAGCTGATTGGTCCACTGCTGCATCAGACAGAAAAGGGAGCATATTACATTTTGTTTGGACTTGGTAAATAAATCACTAGTTTATACGTTACCAATGAAGATTGCATATGGCTCTGAAAAAATATGGTAAAATAACAGGATAAGGTGATTTTCTTTGTACAGCAGAAAAACCATAGATCCACTAATCTGAGTCAAGGGGCTTTTCAATTTCAATCCACCCCTTATGTTCTGACTGAATGATGAAAAACTTCCAAAAAGTCCTCAAAAGATGGGAAAAGGCTTTGTAATCTGCTGACTTGTTTTTGAGTCTAGGCACAGAAAAATCTACATTTTGAGAGTAAAAATGTTGGGATTATATAAAATGGGTTATCAGACATTTTAATATATTTGGCAAATAACTTGCCCAAGGAATGAAAACATAAAAGGGTGCTAGATGAATCCCTGTACTGGTAGCACTGACCAACGTACCGGCTCAGAATTGTTGATATATTAAAATAGGAAGAATGCAGGCAATTTCCAAGTGACCAGTAAAAGTGAGAGATAAGCAGAGGACCAAGATCAGAGCCCTGAGGTACTCCAAATTTTACTACAGAGAATTTTAAGGTAGAATTATTCTAGGGACCCCACTGTGTACTATCAGATGGGTATGACTTTAACCATGCAAATACAAGCCTAGAGACTCTGAAATTACATTCAAGTTAATCTTAGAGTAGCATGTTAAAAACAGCACTAAAATTTAATTAAAGCACTAAAATTTAATAAAAGGAGCAGTGATATTGATTTTGACAAAAAAATGTTCAAGAATATTATATGAAGTCGATGTGTTGAAAGTTGCTGGAATAAAATAGTATAGAGTATCTTTGAAAGGAAAAGAACATTACAGAGCAATTTGTTATTTTCATCAAGGGAAAGTTTCTTGAGTAAGGATATGTATAACCACTGCATCCCTGAAGCTAGTAGGACCTGCAGTTGTAAGAGATCCTAGAAACAGCCAAAGGTCCTTAAAAAGCTTCACCACTATAGGATCTGGAAGGCAAGTACTTGGTTTACAGGCTGACACAAGCTTAGACAAGATTTCAGAAGATACAATCTCAAGGTCTGTTTAAAATGACTCTGCCACTCTGTCAGAAATTGCAACACTGATTCTGCAGCAATCAATGTTTCATTAGTAAATAATTTTATAACTACAGTTTAGTAACACTTAATGTTAATGTGTTTCTCCAGGTAACATCAAGGCAATCGCTCTGGATGATATCTATAGCCGTGCCACTAGAAAGATAAATCAAGCTGTGAGAAAGACGGATCCAGTGTGGGAGGGACTCAAGGCCAAAACCAATTCCACCACCTGTATACACATTTTTGAGTAAGCCTCAGTGACGGGCTCAAGGCTCTGGTTTCACTGTACAGATACTTCTTTGTGTTTAAATGGAAAAGGCACTTTTTTCTATCTGTACTAAATATAAAACCTTTAATCTGTTGGTATGAGGGAGACACTGTTACAACGTTGGTGATGTTTTTGATGACAATAAAAGTGCAGGTTTTACCGAATAATTTATTCCACTAAATATATTTTTATGTTTTCAAATGGAAATGAAATGATCAGTATAAAAACATCAGTGACCTTAAAATTTGTGTTCATGGCAATTCATCAGTTACTGAGGAATGCATTCATACACAGTGGAAGTATCATGACTAGCAACAAGAGAGAATTTCTTTTCTTCAGAATTTCATTTGTATTGGACAGTTCATTTGACAATTCACATCTTAACAAAGTTACAAAAACAGTCTGTGTCATGTTCTCTTTAGTGGAGCTGAGGATGTCATGTTCCTGCTCCCTCTTGTGGCTGGTTTTGACAATACCCACAACAGTCTGGACTCCATTTCCAACCTGAACTCCACCAGAAGTGACTGGGTGCTGGTGTACGGCTCCAGCAAGCTGTCAGTGCTCAGACAGAAGGACTTACGGAAGGAATGGACCTTTAACTCATCTTCCATTCACAGGTACAGCCCTGTATGTCACTGTCTTACTGATAACTGAATCATTACTCCACCTCTACTACTGCTGTATGAACTACTTGTGTACATATCATAGCGAACCAGCCACAGGACACTTCAATGATGACGGAGTCCTGGATATTTTCATTCAACATTCAGCAAATGGTGTCATGAAGGTAAAACAGCACACAATGTTTGAATTGTCACAGCAGTGCACATTAACTTGGAGTATTACAGCCAGATTAATTTGTACCGAAATGTCCCTCTCCTTTGACTGTCAGGCGCAAATCATTGACGGGGCTAATGGGCACCTCCTGTGGACCGCAGAGTTTGTGTGTCCTCGTCTTGATTTGAAAACTGCTGCACTCTCCACCACCACTGGTCTATCAGCTTTCCTTTTCTGGGCCAGTGAACCAATCAGAGCTCAGAAAAACATCACCAAGACAACAGTGAGTCTGCTGTGATCATTTATTTAACTATGAATGCTGTGTGTGAATTTGGTGCAGGGTTTTCTGTTGCATTTCAGTATGACATAAACGATGCACCTAATGTAGGAAGAAAAGTCACTAACTTCTTAAAACTGGTTGTGTAGGTGTCACCAGGTATTTCTGCACCAGAGCCGCTCATCAGAAAACTATTCCTGCTGCATCCTACATATCCCACTGTCCTCCTGCAGCTCGCCAGCACCACAGACACAGCCGTCACCTCTGCAGGTAAAAGTCACCATATTAACATATATTCTAAATTATAGGCAGTACCCAGTAGATGATAAACTCTATCTTGACATATTACTGCACCATGATACCGTGTTACTTACTAGTATATGTTTTTATGTAAAAGGTTTGGAATGCAGTACATTTACTGATAGTGTGGTATTTTTACACTGATGCTCATAATTTTAGTGACAGAAATATTATTGACACTGTTCACATCACTTTTTTTGTGCATGCGAGTCAGTTCAGGACTGTGACAAGTTCAGACTGGAATGTAATATTGGTCATATTTTTAATTTTAATGTATGGAGCCAAACAAACAATGACATCTGAGCAGTAGAGTAAGCACTGAGGATTAAGTGTGCACTTAAGCTACATAAGGCAAATAGCAAAAAATCTAAAACGGTAGGTCTGTTTGTTCTGTTAATGTACTCGAAATTAAAGTATGTAACTGACAACAAACATGTTTCTTTTCTAAATTAAATGATAGAATGTATTTTGTTTTCAGAGTGGAGCAGATGTTAATGTTCCTTTTATATCATGCGGTGTACTTTGAGAGTATCATCAGATATGGTATGACTGCATGGTATGGTAACCTGTCCACTCACCTGAAGTTATAGCTTGGTCGGCTTGTACTGACTGCCACGAAAATTATAGGGGTTAAAGATCAGCCATCACTTCAAATGATATATGAACATGTTGATACCGGAAAGGCATTGAAAATAGTGTTTGACCCAACTTATGAGTTCTATGGTTCCATGGAGCAGGTTAAATAGGTACAAGCATTCTTTCTTCCCAACTACCATTAAGCTGCTCAACAATGTAATGTAGCAGGCAGATTTGAAATGTTTTTAATGTTTTATTTTTATTCAATCATTAATTTTTATTTTTAATCTTCTTAAGGGGTGTGCAATTGCTGCTGTTTTTATGATGCATGTTGTCTATAAATTATGTAAACTATAAATTCCATTTTTGTGAAACTGTAGGACAGAGAGTCCAAAGCAAATTCCTTCCAGGGACAGATACAGTGTTTCTTATGTTATCTAAAAAAAGAAAATGTTAAAATTATTTTATAATAAAGTCTGCAACTTTCCTCTTGCTCTGTTTACAAGACAGAGTGAGAGTTTCAGTGATAGAGCTGTCACTGAAACAAATTATGGAAGAGAGAAACAAGTTAGAAAATAGACAAACAAATAAGTGGTTTTTTTTTTTACACCGTATTCACTCCATAGCAGACAAACTCATCATCACAAAACTCCTTAGGAAGGTTCCACAGACACATATAACCAATACAGATCGCTTCTGTGTTTTTCTTGTGAACGAGTGCAAGTGGTTTCTGCACCATCAAACTGCCAGACACTCTGGAGATGTAAACAGGAGGTGAGGAGAGAAGTGAAGACTTGGAATACAATTATTATATTAGACATATCGCCTGCTAGTGTAAATGCAATTTATTGGGGAAAAGGTCAGCTATATGTAGTTATAAATAGCAGTTTAACAAAGAAAGCACTGTCTGCATAAAGTGATCGGTATGTTCTACCTTCATTTGTTTATGTCAGTGAGTTACCAGGAACATCAGAAAGACACGTCCTACGTCACCGTATCCTCACGACCTACACCTGGTTCACAGCCCAGCGCTTGTATCGTGAAAAGCATGAGTCTCAGAGCTGCCATCACCAAAGGACAACTCATCAGACTAAACGAAACCAGCAAGACAGGCCGACCCGTTAAACCTGGCGCTTTTGAGGTCAACACATTCTTCAGGCGTCTGTCCTTCAAACGTCAGGTGAGAGAATTAAATGGATTCTGACATTGTTCAGTGCCGATACACTGGCTATTGAATTAATTGCACTTGCTGAAAAATATAATTTCTTTGTTTAGTGAAGTGTCAATAGAAGAGTTACAACTGGACGGGACTTCCAGGAGGATGAAAGGAAAAACGCTTCGGATAACCCTGCACTAAAGACACACTGAATACTCATTGTACTGCTGTTTACATAATGTTTAGTCCACCAAGCATGAATTTAAATTCCTTTATTGGAGGAAAATTTTTGCAGTTCCAATGTTTGTTTTATATGATATGAATATGAATTACTTATTTAAATTATGTAACATGCATTTAGGGAAGTATTACATATTTTCTTGAATGGCGGTACAGTACCCTTATAGTTTGTTTCTGACAGTGAAGCACAATAATGCTGTTGAAAGAACGTGTACAGGTGTTTACAGTCTTCATCTCGCATACAAATCTTCCAAGGCCAGTAAGTTGGTATTCTCATTACATGCATTTAATACACATCAGATTATGTAGTACCACTGGTATGTAAATATGTAAGAATGTACAGTATTTATTGTTTGGTTTTAGCATTTTGACTATTATTCAGTGTTTAGTTAATTTATCTTGTTCTGTTTTTCTGTTCTGATCAACCACTAGTTTCTCTCTCAGAAGATGTGGCTGCTAAACGTACTGACAGTTATTTGTACGCTGCAACTTCCCATATTGCAAGAAAAAGAATGAAACCAGTTCTTACTGCTACATTGTGTCTTATGTCAACATTAATTTCAGGGTTTCATTGTCTTTAAGGTTGTTCAAACGGGTGGCCATAGCAACTAGAAAACAGACGTTTACTCAAGATGTTAATTAAGTATAAATTTGAGGGATTTGCACTTGACTCTTCATGGTTTATGCACTTTAAGCTTGTACTACACTACATCTCAGGGGTAAATATTATAATCTTTACTCCACTAAACTGGCTTCAATTCCCTTCCAATTTCCACTTGTGTTGATTCCACTGGCCAGCAGCTGTCCTGTGGAAGCTACTGCAAGAAAACCTGCAGGGTCTCAGCCCTCCATGGCACATGGTTTGACACCCCTGCTTTTAATCATCAGTGTCCAATTATTGGCACAAAGTGCTGAGATGCCCCAGGTTTTCTTTCCAGCAACTCACTAAAACAGATGATTTTATTCAAGAGCTATCTGTGAGAAGGAACTGAGTGAAGTCACCTGCTGATGAGACTGGTTGGAAAGAAAAAGTGCAGTATCTCAGTCCTCTCTGGCAATGATGGGATACTGCCGCTCTAGATGGAGATTCATGACAAAAGGTGGTCACTTATACTCTAAATGATTTTAAATTAGCTCAACTTTTAACATATGCAGCAGTAAAATAAAACATGAGCATGAATGCAACAATTAAATGCATCCAAAAACATGAAATATAATGTAAAACTATGTATTTAACTTTCTGTTTGACAATTTTAAACTGCATAATTTCTCAAATAGTTATTTTAGCCACGTTTGTTCATGTTTTAATTTGTTTCTTCTTAATGTGATATAAGGTGACTTTGAGAGTTTTGAAAGGTGGACATAAATAAGTAATTTTTTTATTATCATCTTAAACTGTCTGCAGCAGTAAAGTGTAACATCTTTAATGCAGCCACTGACAAGGGCAGTGTCACTCAGTGACTGCTTGTACTTCTCATATTAAAAGCTTTATTTATGGATTTATTCATGGGTGTAGATTTGTTCCCCTCAGTATCACTTTACTTTAGATAACATGCAGTTTTTTTGTCTCTAAAAATCCCACTTCAAAAGAATAATGGCAGTTTTATTAATTGATTTTTAGAACATTTTGTTAATTTAGATTTAGCGTAACAATTTTGTCCATACATAAGCCGCGTCTGATTATAAGCCACTAATTTTTACGTTGCAACATGGGATATTCACACAGAAAAATGTTACACCGAACTATTTCTTAAACTTTTAATTAAATAAAAATTATTTTTCCGAACAGCACCTGTGGCACAGCTGCGTTCTCTCGTAGCTGGTTGTTTTCAGCGTGACGGATGGTTCATCTTTCTTGTTAACAGTCCTAGTGAGAGGCACGTAAAACCAACGGTACTTCATCCATATTTATGATGTTGTCTGATCCCATGATTGAATTTGCTGAAGTTTGTAACTTTTCCCTCACGGTCGGGAGGGAGTTGCTGACACAGAGTCGTCCATGCCCTGATGGACAGGTCTTTTTGTCTCATAAATCTTAGACCAAGATGGTCCACCACTAAAGTCGTCCATCTTTTTCTCTGTGGTGTTTGTTTTTGCTTTCAGTCGGATCTGCACGGTGGAAACACCTCGACTGTCTGTGTGTTCACCTAGTCTTCAAGAACATTTTCAAGTTTGGGCCATCTGCTTTTCATACCTCTGAAAGATTTTGTCGTCTTTTTGCATTGAGTCACTTCTTCATGCTGCCGCCTCCAACGTCTCACCACGGATTCACTGATGCCAAGCTTACATGCTGCAGCTCTATTTCCTTCTTCGACAGCCAGATCGATTTGTTTTTAACTTGAAAGCTGCATCATATGCATTTCATGTGTTTTGCATATTGAGGGTATGTGCATGAAGCGCAAAATGACTGATCTGAAGAACTCAGTGCACATGCGTTTGATTCAGCCTAATTTGAGCAGTTCCATTGGTCCACTGTGACCTGCAACCGCTAATTTCATTGGTTTGTATTTGCGGCTTGAAGCTCCTTATCCAGGAAAAAGTCATAGATTGGCTGCAGCAGCTTTTAAACCAAGGGGTTCAAACCGGAGGAAAAAAGTATCGGCTAATACCCCCAAATTTTTTTAGTTTTTTTCAGTAAAATATGGAGGAAGTCGTCGCAATGTTTTAAATAACACATTTGAAAATGTATGAATTAGACAACTTGTAAAATATGTACCGGTATTTAAAATTATACAGTATATTCCACTATACCCTCATTTTGAAGCTGAAATACACTGTTGAGGAATTTTTGCCCACTCATCTTTGCAGAATTGTTGTAATTCAGCCACATTCAAGGTCAGGCCACAGCATCTCAATCTGATTCAGGTCAGGACATTGACTAGGCCACTCCATAGTCTTCATTTTGTTTTTCTTAAGCCATTCAGAGGTGGACTTGCTGGTGGGTTTTGGATCATTGTCCTGCTGCAGAACCCAAGTGCACTTCAGCTTGAGGTCACAAACAGATGGCAGGACATTCTCCTTCAGGATTTTTTGGTAGGCAGCAGAATTCATGGTTCTATTTACCACAGCAAGTCTTCTAGGTCCTGAAGCAGCAAAACAGCCCCAGGCCATCACACTACCACCACCATGTTTTACTGTTGGTATGAAGTTCCTTTTCTGAAATGCTGTGTTACTTCTACACCAGATGTAATGCAATTTTTCACACAGGACCCTGTAGGTGTGGATTTTTTCTTCCCCCTTAAAAACAAAACCCTTAATTTAAAAACTGCATTTTGTATTTGTGTTTTCTTAAATTCATAATTTTAATTTATTTGATGATCTGAAAGATTTGTGTGACAAATGTACAAAAAAGTAAGAAACCAGGAAGGGGGCAAGCACTTTTTTACAGCACTGTACTTTTCAATTGCTTTTCTGTTTTTTAAATTTATTCTCCATTGACACCTTTTCATTCTTTGCTTGTGCTTACATAGCTGTGATATGGAGCCCAGGTCCAGCTTACCAGTCTCTTAATTCTTTTTACAGTATATCACTCTTTTTCTTTTTGTAAATATTATTGATATAGCTCAGCATCCTCTTTCATTCGGTCTCTGTAGGATTTAGACCTCTGGGCTCTTGATTTGGGTACCATGGCAGACATGAACTTGACAAAAAAAGTCAGAAATAAAAAAAATAAAATCAGAATAAATTAAAATATTGCTACTCTTTATAAATATACACATCTTTAAAGTCATTTTCTGAACAAGAAAGGTGCTATTAACTAGTTTTTTTTTTTGTCATAACCACCACAATTTGTCTTTGTCTTTATTACCACCCATGTGGTGGTAATGACATTTTTGTCTTTTTAGCCATTTGTGCAAAAATGGTCAAGCTGACTAGCATCATGCGATAGCTATTCATTAATGCACTCATTTTTTTAAAATAAAAATATGAACAAATTGCATCACAGTCACAGTCCATAAACATAAGCAAACTACAAGTTGTTCAATAATGACATGTAATAAACATACTCTGCTGTTTGCAATTAAAAGGTAGAAAATTTCTCACGATCCTGGTGATCAAAATGTGTGTCTTCCACCTGGGCAGACATTTGCTCCAGTGTCACAGTAGACTGATACAATCACTCAGATCATGAGCTTTGACTCAACTTTACTGTCCAACAAAATGTTTGATGTGGCAGTAATGACAGCTACATTAAGAGACGTGCATATTTTGTGTAAATTAAGCCACAAATGTAGCACATTGATTCAACTGTGTATAAAGTAATAATCCCAAAAAATCTAAGAATTTATAATATTTTATCAAAGAATTGCAACACTAACCATCAAAATCCAGTGCTGGGGACAGGGCGAATATGCTGAAATTTCAAGATAAAATGGAATAAAAATAACTGATGGATTTACAAGTGGAAAAACAAAGTATTTTAAGCAACGATTATACAAACCGTAAGAAGTATATTAAGCAACGATTATACAAACGTTAAGAAAAAAACTTTCAGGACATAAAAGTGCCCAAAATCAAAGAACAGCCCTTATTTGGTAATTAACTCGACTTGGGTGAGGTTTTGAATGAAGGACTTGGGATTGTATTTTTAAAGTGTACTGGCGGTACACCGCCACAGGGCGGTGCTGTTGTCATTTCTTATCATTTGGTTTTTTTCCGCATTGCCGCACCAACCGCTGTCAACATGGCGTCGGCCCTCGGTCGCCTGGCCCGGCTCTCGGCTTTCAGAAACGCCCGCTTCGCACAGCAAAGTCACGTAAACAAACCAGGGAAAACCGTGACATGGTACCGGTCAGCTGTAACCACGTCGTCCGGTGGTATTCTACCCAAACCCAAGAAGGTGAGTGTTAATTCAAAGGTGTACAATGTTGTCATGTAGAGAAGGACGCGCGAGACGCAGCTGCACCTGAGGTTCAGTCCAGTGACAGGAGCGCGAGGCGGGGGCTTTAAATTGACATCCAGCCTCTTGTTTACACACGTTTTAAAACCACATTGATTTTAACAGCTCTACTGTCGTGTTTTTCACACATATGTAGCAGTCAAACCAAACCGCTGCTTGACATGAACTAACTAATTAGTTGTTTTTATGGGACATGTGACACTGGGGAGCAGACCCCCTTCGGCCTTATCCGGATTGGTCTGGTAGTGGTGCCCTTCTTGTATGTGGGGACTCAGATCAGCAAGAACTTTGCTGCGCTGCTGGAGGAGCACGACATCTTTGTCCCTGAAGACGATGACGATGATGACTGAGGGGTCTGGTTTTCAGGTACCACTGTCTCAGATTGTGGGAGTTAATGTGAACTGTGACCTGCACACACACACATTCTGTTGGAGAACTAAACCTACTACGCATTATTCCGTGTGTGAACACCTAAGCTCAACATCATCTACTCACGATGCATTCAAGTACCAGCTAAAATGTGGGTGCTATTCTTAACAAAGGGAATACTGTGCCGCTCTTACAACCCTGTCATGCATGGTGTCTACTACACTGCCCTGCAAAAGGCACACTGACAGTAATGTGGTGACATTACATTTATATTACAGTAATTACAAACCAAGGCAAAAAGCAAAGCAAAATGCAGCAAACCAGTGAGCATTTTGATTTAAAGCTGACAAAATATTCAGGAAAAAGAAATGTAAGAAGCAAAAGGTACAAAATAGTAAAGAAAATCAATAAAAGTGGAAAAAAAAAATCAGAAGAAAATTATCAAAAAAGAAGAAAAAAAAAAATCACACTAAAGGTTAGCAATGTAATAGGCAAAATAAACAACTCAACCAAGAAAATTACCCAAATTAAATGCAAAAAGAGGAAAAATTAACAAAAATAAGAAGCAAAATTAGCAAAGCGATCAAGAAGTTGGAAAGGGACAAAAAAGAAGAAAAATAAATAATCAAGTAAATGCCATACCCCCAATGTTGTGATTATTCCTGCATGAAAGGGTTAAAGTAGGGAGGTTAATAATGTCTTGTCAGTGATTTATACATTGAAATGTTCACACCTAACTCTTCCTTTCCTCCACAGATCACATTGTGTTGTCTTCACCACTTGGACATATCTGTGAGCCTCTAGACAGATAAATGCCTTCCTAGGTTTCTCTCCGCTGTGTTCTTGTGTCGCCTGTGCTTGCACTGGATTCAGGGTTTTCTTGTTGTGATTGACACTAAGACAGGGTTGTCCCAGTTTGCATATGTTGCACTGTACTTGCATGCACTAAGAAATCATAAATAAAGGAAATAACTGTTGTACAAATGGAACTTGTAGTCACTGGACCATGGTGCATGTGGTGGCATTTGTGCACTAAGATCACAGATTTCACACTGCTACAGCAATCCTACGTAATAATAATAATAATAATGGATTGGATTTATGTAGTGCTTTTCAAGCCTGCTTCTCAAAGCGCTGACACCCTGCATCTGTTATGCATTCACTCCTGGTTTTTAAATATACTCAAAGATAAAGCATCGGACAGACAACACACTTTCACAATGCTATAGTAAAGGTGACAGCTCAAGTAACACTGACCAAGACATTCAGGAAACTACTGGTAGTTGCACCAATTCTACAGTATTTCTCTAAATTCACATTTTTTTCTGGCTGAATTGTCCCTGACATCTTTGCTTCCAAATAAAAGACACAACCATTAATATGTAAGTGTTAAGTGTGTATTTACAGCAAAGGAGAACATCTGTCACACTGGCTACAAGCAAAGACAGATCAAAGGTCAGCGGGTCAATGCACAGTTCATGGGTCATGACCCTTGTAGAATTTGGACAGAAAATCAGTTGGACGAGGTTCTTCACTCTCATAGAAATAGCGCATAATGTGCGTCTTCTGTTTCCAGACGTGGATTGTTTCCTGAAGCTCCATTTTTCCCTTGAAAAAAAAAAGCTCCCCAGATCTTGATGGCGCCCCCTCCACTGTGTCGTGTAGAAAACACCTCA
>JAQQAE010001732.1:0-24372 GCA_029823295.1 Pseudamia nigra
CCTGCTCAAGCTGCTGCCCCCGTGACCCGACCCCACGGATAAGCGGTAGAAGATGGATGGATGGATGGATGGATGGACGGACCTTATGTGTATACCTTATGTGTATAACTTATGTATATAAATAATGTGTTTAACTTATGTATATAGCTTATGTATATAACTTATGTGTATAACTTCCAAAACCACACAGCAAACAGACAATACAGCAAAATCACAGCAACAAAACTCAGTGATGATAACAAAGTTCATCTTACATTTGATCTTCCGCATCAATAGTTGATCCAATGTGAATAAAACTCCATATTATGTTGAATTTATTTGATATATTTCCAACAACTATGAAATCACTCAACATTCTCTTCTTTTTGGGTCATAACACCATGATGAATGTGATCAGATGTCGTACATAACACCGTGTGCGTCTTTGTTTTCGTCAGTGAAGTGAAGCTGCACAGCAGTGAACGGTACATTTCTTCAAAACATCAGGGTCTATAGGAAATCTAAATAAACTAAAACCATCCTCACAAGAGTTCGAACAATAGTCAGCCACACAACAATCAGGCACGATTGGAAATCCCACCATTTCCAGTCGAAATTCAGACAGTGACATACAAAGCACAATAGAAATAGCTGGCAGCTAATGGAAACAGTCTCTGTTAGTGATGTCATATCCGGTTGATCTGGTTTTACGGAATCTATCACATTTTTCCTGGCGCCTGATTCAAAATCAATAAATTCCTGGTTTGTGAGTTGACACTTAATCAATTGTCATATGTGGTTCAAATGCTTTTGATGGGATGTAAACAATGACAAAAATGTATTTTTCATGTCATATGCACTTGAAGACGGTGATTAATCCAGAATAAAAGAAACTCACTAGAAAAAGTGTTTCAGCAGAAATTTTTTCCTACAAATACAATATATACTTTATATACTACAGTGTGATGTGAGGCTTTTTGTGTTAAATCTGTCATTACAGAGTCGGGGTCCAGAGTAAGGATTGTTGTATTTGTTCTATGAGACTCTCCAGGTGTTAGTACTGTATGTCCATATGCACATGTAAACTCAGGTTCTGTGTTTGTGTCCAGGTTGTAAACAGCATCAGTCAAGTTCTGGAGACGCTCACAGAACATAATGATGTATAGAAGTTTGTGCCAGGAAACCTAAGTTGATTAGCAGTTCATGTGGCCTGAACCAGGTCCATCAATCTTCATCACAGGACCCACCCTCACCCGGTGCTGAGTGTGTATTTGGACAAGTGGAGCTCGTTTATGTAGAGAGTGAAAAAATATAACAAACACTTGTATTAGGAGTCCTTTTGAACCACAGAGCTTTAAAGTGTGGGCTTTAAATGCTGAGCTGGGACTTGATTGGACATGAAACTGGGAAGGTGACACTTTGCAGAGTCTCTCTCTCTCACTCTCGCTCCACACTGGACACATAAGATGATCTTCACTGTTTCCATCCAGAGATCACTGAAAATGTGCACTTTGTCACCCATGAGACTGAACATTTTCTTGCTGTATACAGTGAATTCTCAGTTGGTGAGACAGGTTTTTCTCTACCTCACTTTTTTCTAGTCTTTTTTCTCCTAGAATTCGGCAGTTAAACCAGGGACATTATTTTGGGGGAAAACGTATTACAGCCCTTGCCAAAAAACAAATCATGTTTTGTTCCACCTTAAATGTTACATACATATTATGTTTGTGAATTTCATCCATCCATCATCTTCCGCTTATCCTGGTCAGGGTCTCACGGCCTGAACAGAGAAGCCCAGACTTCCCTCTCCCCAGCCACTTCCTCCAGCTCCTCTGGGGGGCCCCCAGGCATTCCAAGGTCCGCTGAGAGACATAGTCTCTTCAGTGTGTCCTGGGTCTGCCCCAGGGCCTCCTCCCAGTCAGCACTAGTTTCGGCAACCAGGGATTGGACCACCCAGACCCCTGCCTTCAGCCGCCACCCAAACCACTCAGCACCAGACCCTTACAACTCTTCCTGCAGGTGGGGGGCCCACAGGAAGACATAGTCATAAGGGTCTTCTGAATCTCTCTTAGTCTGACCTGTCACCTAGGATCAATTTGCCTTGGGAGACCAACCGGGGGTGAACTACCTCTGACAACATAGCTCCTAGGATCACTCAGGTACACAAACCCCTCCACTACGATAAGGTGGAGATTCAAGGAGGAGATGTTTGTGAATTTAAACGAAAAATTACAAGTCAAGCAGTTCAGTTTTTTAAAGCATAAATAGCAATTCAATGCTGCTGAAAAGTCTGTGCAGTTCAACATGAGCAGACCTTGAATGATTCACTTCTCTGGCTGCTTGCTGAAGGGGAAATTCATTTATGTAGCGGCTGTTTCACTTCTAGTGACATACGTATATCACATGAGACAGAAATGCACTCCATTAGGTATCACTCCAAAATACCTGGAGACTTGTTAATGCATTGACAAAATAATCAAGAAAATGAGCAGAAATTGGGCCACAATTTTACCCTATACTGAGATAATGTCCACGTTTTACTGATAATGAAGCCAAATGTCATATTATTTGATGTATTTTACTCTTCAAATGTAAATAATCTGTATAATAAAGGTGAACTTTTGTTCATTTTGATTTAATGTAGTGAATAACTATAACTTACGAGGCTAAAACAAAATGAACAAAATATAAACTACCGGTAAGTCAATAAAATGACAAAATGAACAAAATCATGAACAATTATAACTAAAGATGTGTAATTTCTCATCTGCTTTTATTCCCACATTTGAAGTCATGCCTGTGTTCAAAGTGCTTTATATGTCGGTTTCCTGAATTAGATGCCTTGTATATTCCCTCTCAACCAGTGTGGAGACTAAATTCAGTTCAAAGTAATAGTCCACAGCATTCTCATGTAAATACTTTTCCATTTCGCTGCTCTCTATGACTGATGACTACAACAGAACAGTGATTCAACCTGATGAAAGCTTTTATATTTGATGTTCTAAACACACAGAATCTGGTGGGTCTTCTTCGGGGATGAGACTTCTGTCAAACAGGAAGTGGGGCCTTTTTTGTTTCTGGTTTGTTTGGATTCAGTGGGGGAGAACTGGGCATTTTGTTTGAGCCATGATGTTCACCATGGCTGAGAGGAGCTGGGAGTGATTTCTGGGAAATGTAGTGCAGAGGCTGAACATCAATGAACACTTGAACAAAAAGACAGTTAATTATTTAATATCTGAAGACAGGAATTGACACACAAGAGGCTTCATTTCATCCTAGAATCCTCGCGTTAATGTTCACAGTACGTCATTTGTGTCATTGGGTGAAGCTGTGCAATCACAGGAGTCTTGGCCACCATTGTCAGCCATACAGATTCTAGACAGAAAACACACTTTTACAGGTGTATTCACCTTACGACATTTCATTCTAATGGAGCCTGATTTTACTCCCAGTTCCTTTTAGAGAAGTCGCTATGAATAGACTATACAACATTTGAGCAATTCAGCTTGTTGTTTAATATACTGTATATCCATCCATTTTCTACCCCTTAATCCTTGTGAGGGTTGGGGGGGCTATCCCAGCTGACTTGAGCAAAGGCAGGGTACACCCTGGATGAGCAGGGCTGACACATAGAGACAGACAACCATTCATGCCTAAGGACAATTGAGACTGATGTTTTTGGTTGTGGGAGGAAGATCGAACCCAGGACCTTCTAGCTGTGAGGCACGAGTGCTACCCACTGCACCACCATACTGTAAACAATTTTATTAATTAAAAAATGTTAATAATGTCACAATGCATAATTTAGATGCTATAGTAGCCTACTTATCATTTAATTCTATGCTTTGTGTCGTATCTGTGCAGCAAAGTCAAGTTGAAAATAGGCCTAGGTCTGTTGACACTGACTCACGTTAGGGAGGAGACGCGTACTGACACTGCTGAGTGGAGTGGGAGGTGAAACAGTGTACACAAATAAAATGTGTTTGTTTAATAAATTGTTCGTTATATGAAAAAAATTTATTACAATGTACTAATAGATGATTTTGATGCTATAGTAGATACTAATTCCTTATTTGCCTGTTTTTGTAGCAGCAAAGGCAAGTTGAAAATATGCCTACAGAGCAGTGTTAATTTTGACAAGAAATTTTAATTTCGTTTTGGTCTTTTGACTAAAATTAATCTTAATTTTAGTCAAGATTTAGTTGTCTGATTTGTTTTAATTTTAGTCTAATTTTAGTCTAATTTTAGTCAACGAAAATGATAAGCAATTTTAGTCAACCGATGCTATTACTGGTTTAGTCGACTGAAATTACTTTTTATTTTAGATTTAAATGTTTTTTTCTAATTTAAACATGTGTAACTAAAGGACATTACAACCGCTTTGTAGAACTTAACAGAACCTTTGTAATGTTCTACTGGGAAGTTTTTGCTTTTTTTACACTTGATTCATTGTCTTCATCAGTAACTAATGCAACGTGTTTCAAAATGTTTAAAGACATACTTTTACATTTTGGGTTTGGGTTTGTGTTTGTTCGCAGTTATAGGTAAATTTGTTGGTTAAATATATGTCAAATATGCCCAAATTTCTCATGCTCCTGATACCATCACAGTTCTGCATCCAGATACTTTTTAAAAATTTATTATTATTATTATTATTATTATTATTATTATTATTATCTCCCCTCCTTGAATTGCCACCTTATCATGGTGGAGGGGTTTGTATGCCTGAGTGATCCTAGGAGGTATGTTGTTGGGGGTAATTCACCCCAAGTAAGGTCTCCCAAGGAAAACTGGTCCTGGGTGATTCAGAAGACCCTTATGACCATCCGCATTCCTGTGGGCCCACCAACTGCAGGAAGGGTCATAAGAAGGGTCTGGCGCTGTGTGGTTTGGGTGGCAGTCGAAGGTGACGGCTTGTTTGGGCCAATCCCCGGTTGCCAAAACTTGCTCCAACTGGGAGGAGGCCCTGGAGCAGACCCAGGACATGCTGGAGGGACTGTGTCTCTTAACTGGCCTGGAAATGTCTGGGGGTCCCCCCAGAGGAGCTGGAGAAGGTGGCTGGGGAGAGGGAAGTCTGGGCTTCTCTGCTCAGGCTGCAACCCTGACCAGGACATGCAGAAGATGATGGATGGATGGATGGATGGATGGATGGATGGATGGATGGATGGATGGATGGATGGATGGATGGATGGATGGATGGGTGGGAGGGTTGAGTGGGTGGATAAATTATTATTTTCTGTTAACAAGAGCATCAATACTAAAATATACACCAACACTGCTTCTGCCAGGGGAAAAACAGAATTAATCAGACTAACATCTTAGATTAAATAATTAAAGAAAGAAAGAAAGAAAAGAAAAACAAAAAGAAAAAGTAGTGAATCATGTGCATACTTCAAATATAATGTACAATGAAAGATAATTCATATACATATGTTCATACTGTTTCAGCTCACGACAAAAATGTTCCAAGTTGAGTTTCTTTCTGGAGTCCATCAATTTTTTATGTACGTGAAATGTTCCTTTAAGATTAACTGCACAAAATAAATGAAGTCCTTGTCAATGAAATCATCTTCAAAACCAGAAAACCAGCCAGGTACTCTTGTCTTGAAAACAAGTTATACTTACTAACCCCATGAACCATTTTCTTCTTTAGTGGTAATAATGTGGTGGGTAACATGAAATAAAATAAAGACAAAAACTGAAATGAAAGAGTTTTGTAAATTTAATAATACAAGGAAATGTTGCAATAAGAGACTGCATGTTATAAATGCAGTTGTTTTGTCATCTTCCTCATTTAACAGCTGTAAGTCTTGCCCTGCTTTACTATTACTGACCCAAGAAAGTTACATTTCTGTTTTTTTCCAATTTTTGAATTACAATGAGCATGAACATGATGTTACATATGTCATGATAGATGATACTGGAAAGTGTTACATGTACACAAACAGGTTTGTCATGTGTAAATGTGTGTGTTCTGCTTATTTCCACTGTTCTACTGTCTGCAGACGTCTATGTTTGGTGCTGCACCGTTCTCCACTGTGCGGTGATGGTCAGGAAAGAATATCTTTTCATGAGTGATTTCCAGCGGGCATTAAAACAGTCTTTTATGAGATGAGATCCACAGTGTTAGAACATAAACAACAGGTAACATCCAGCACATACTGTACTGTATGAGCAACATGAATCAAAAAGTTGAAAATATGAAGAATGTGGTCAGTCGGAGTGTCTGTCTTCACCCATATGCAAATAGCCACACACCAGGGCAGATGCGATTTGCATCCAAGAACATGGCCCTTAGTGATATTTAATGAGGCTTAAATTCATGGCTTGTGTTCTTTGAGGACACAGGCACACAAGCACAAGATTACTACAAAAAAATGCATCACTTTCAAAACATAGAGCTATGAGTATAGATAACATTTTTGTATAATTTTTAATAGGTTTTTTCAGGCACAAAGTTAGTCAGAGGTTTAGACACCAATATTGGTTATTGGTAAAAATTAGGTTTAGGGTTAAGGAGTTGTGGGGGGGAGAGCAGTTAGGCTTAGAGATTACTATTAAAAGTTGATGATTTGAGACAACATTTATTGTGTGTTCAAAACTTTTCGCCAAAATGCTGTACACACAAATGCAAGCAGTGGCTGATTTTGTGCAACTCCTGGGTGGAAATTGCATCTACTTTCCTTTTATATAAAAATAATGAATAAGAACAAGCAGTACCATTTGGAAGGTCCCACCCATACATGCATTTAAATGTTGATCTGATAAGAATTACAAACCATTTGAATTCATGTAAAAGTACATATTAGGTAATGAAGATGTCAGATTGGATTGCAATATGACCTTAAATTCAATCAACCACATTGACAAGGTATTGTTTGAAAGGGCAGCCACAGAATAGCATCATGCTGTATAATTTTTCTGTTTTCGCTCATTAGAAGCAGGAGCACAATGTACCGCATTTTCCGGGTGATATGTTGCTCTGGAATGTTAGTCACTTGATGCCAGAAGTGACTCGCCTTCCCGCCTCACCGGGTAAGTGACAAAGCCGACGTGTTCGGTGTTAAGCTGATGGCAGGTATGGTTGTTACCGGTAGTGTCTACATTTTAAATTGTCAGTCATACAGATGCAGCAGATGAAGGTACATAAGCCTACAGTGACCTCAAGCAGCTGTCAGTGTAACAAACAACCAGTACTCAAAATATGTAATATACAAGTCGCTCCGGTATATTTGTCATTCCCCTAGCCAGACTATGCAAAAAAACGCGACGTGTAATCTGGAAAATACGGTACTCGAAAAGATGAGAGGATGGAGATATTAAAATGGTCAACAACCGTAGAAAATTTGAGGTGAACTGCTTCAAACATCACCAAGTTATTGTGTATTGTCTTCTATAAAGCTTTAGTGCATCCTGGGGAAAAGCAGCAGTGGCACCTTTCGCAACATTCTGACAGGATGGTGATTCTAACAACCATGACAAGTTTCATGGAAAAGGTTTAAGACCCGTTCCAGCTATTGCGTTGACATGCTGGGTATGATTATGAACTCAACACCTGCATTTTTTGTCTTCTTATGAACAGAGGGAGTTGTAGGTTCATCCCACTTCACAGATGTGTGTCTATAGTTCAGACTGAGGCTCTGCTTGCTCAACCACAACCCTCCTGTACTGTTTGTTATTTGAGACAACAAATAAGCCGCAGAGCATTTCCTTTTTGTCTTAGCTGCTTTCTCATGAGGATCTTTTACAATTCAAACTCACACAGACAATCAGATAACACACACTGATTAATTCACGTTGCTAAGAGAAGATTTTGAAGATCAGTGTGGTACAAGAGGCTCATAAAGCCAATTACAGGGATTCTCCACAGGGTACGGTGCCTTCGGGCATCTCTGGATCCTCTTGGAAAAATTGAAATTAAGAGTGTAAAACAACAAAATGAACAAAGTAATCGACTATATGAACAAAAAAGAATGAAACATTAATAAAACAAGAAACAACAGGAACCAAAGTGAAGAAAAAAGTATAAGATAAAAACAAAATATACAAAATCAAAAATGAACATTACACAGAATTAATTAAATTAAACAAGCCAAAAAATAGACCAACAAAATCAACAATTTGAGCAAAAAATAAACAAGATATGCAAAAAAAGGAGAAAAGGGAATAAAAAATAATCCACAAATGAGCAGAAAGGGAAAAAAAACTAGCAAATAATGAAGAAAATTACCCAAACTGAACCAAAGACAAACAAAATAATCCAGAAAATGATCCTGTAATGATAAAATAAGGATGAAATAATGTGTTATAGTAATGTGTAATAAAAAAGACAAAAAATGTACAACCAGCTAAAATTACAAACAAATTAAAATTGTTTTAAATGGTGGAACAAAGACATGTTTCACTAATACCGAGTAGGACAAATCAACACCTACCATGACTCGTGTCTAATAAAAAAATGGGCCAAATGCCCATGTGAGTTAAACCCACACCTCACACTTATTTGGTTTGCGCTCCTCAGCTCTTTTCCCCCTCAGGTTCTCATCATGTTTTATTTACACATCTGACCAAAAGAATCCTATACACAGGAAATGCTTGCGATTGTGAGTTCCTCTCCTCAAATGTGGGGAGGTTTATTTATTTCAACAAACATTCCTGATTTGCAGAGCGCCAGCCGGGCCCTGCAGCATCAAGCATTGGTTCAGACTGAGCTGGAGGCCTATATTTAGACACGGCTGCTCTGTGGTCGCAGTGATGCTGTCAGCAGAGCGCTCCACTTTCATACAGGTGTCGCTGTGCAGCAGACTGCCATCGCACCCCACTCGCTGCAGGACCAGATTTCATGTAACACACATAACACAGCCTAAATCCATCCATCCATCCATCCGTACACTAGATGAATTTCTTAGTTATTGTGATTTTGAGTGATTGAGTAATGATCATCAGAGGCTGGACAGGCTTGTGGAAAAGACTGGGACCTGTGGTGGACACATGCACACTGAACCTGGAGCCCGACAAGGAAAACTCAGACCATCTCCTTCACCTCCTTCTGTCCAAACAGAGGAGCAGACTGTTTAGCACAGCGTACAGGAGAATGCTGACTGTGTATTCACTTTGCTTCATTTTAATTGCAACTTCAGTTCAGTGTGTAAAACCTGTCTTTGTTTATAAAAGTAGATGTGTTTCTCCTCTTGACAGTTGTGGACTTTTCTCTGAAGCGTCCATCTACCAGGGAGGATCATTGCCTTTTCTCAAGCTGACAATAAACCTGCAAATGAGGCACATGCTCTGGGTGACCTTCCTGACCTGTGACATGTGTCCTAAGAATATTTATAAAACCAAAGTAATAAGAGTATATTGAACGTGAGCATTTGGGAAAAACAGAATAGCCAGGCTGTTCATGTGACGCCTCCCAAATGCAGAATGTTGTCATACCTTAACAGTGGGTAATCAGTGTGTATGTGCACATATTGTGTTATTTTAATACTTGGTTGTCCGTGAATAGGACACTAACTGGAATCTGAAAGGAACTAATGACATGGGGTAAAAAAAAGCCTGAGATGTTTTTGAGCAGGTGTACAAACCAGCAGAAAGTAGAAGTAAAGCACAAATACTTCAAATTTCAATTACAGTATAAAGTATGTGTTTTGTTGCAGAATGGTGATTCTCATGGGTGTGTGGGTACAATAATCCACCCGTCTAAAAATAATAGTGGATTTTTGATCCATGTTGGTATTGTTTAATTGCTGATGTCTGTTACTATGTCTGTCCATCAGGCCTGATTGCAGTTGTCTTGGTCACATAAAAATGACTAATTACAACCTGACATTACATTGTTTCTGCTCTAACAGTTTGTAGAAGTGAACAATTCCATAATTTTATGACCAGCTAAACTTTATTTATCAATGTTTGAGTGTTAGACCTTTAATTTTCAAATCATTTTGCATGTCCAAAGTACAGCAGGTCCAGTCCTGACATTCAGCACTAAATTACAAACAACAAGCACACTCCCAGCATCTCAAGCATCCGCATGAGCAAAGACAAAAATAGCAATGGATCTTACCAACTTTAAAGTCACTTATTCAAACTAAAGGCTACGGAGGGTTTAGAGCAACCGCTTCAGGTAAACTGAGCAGAAGGAAACACAAATATACATCCTAGAAAACATGGCTATGAAAAAGCACCATCAGTCTGTCCGTGTCTGAGCGTTAATGTGTAGAGGATGAAGATGCATGAAGGCTTATTGGTAATTTGGGTTCAATCTGGTCAATGACATAGATATAGGAGGGGATTCGTACCCCTCTTTATTAGTATCATATGGATTTGTTACATCACTAGAACACTTTAAATTCATGGTTTGCTCTCTGTCTTATTCCCCTTTTTGTTCATGCTATTGACAATTTTGATTATTTTTGCTCATATTTTGTATTATTTTGTATTTTTGTTCAATATCTCAAACGTTTTGCACATTTTGCTGGTTCTTAACTAGTTTTTTGTTGTTCACTTTGGTCATTTTTTAGATCATTTCAGTTCATTGTTTGATTATTTTGTTCATTTGGTCTATTTTTTTATTTTTAAAAAATTATCTTGATTACTTCAATAGTTTTTGGTCATTTTGTTGCGTGTTTTGATGATTGCTCATTCCCTTCATAAACCTAAACAGAAAAAGGGCAAACTGACCAAACTGAAAGCACAAAATAACAACAAAGCATAAAATAAAATCTTTATGTTCAACATTTTCTGGGAGAGGACAAACTCCTTCCTAGATGTGTCTCCAACCCAGTGTTTAAGGAATCATTCATCAGAACACAGAAAATGAAGTTTTCCACGTAAATCACCACATGTACAGTATTTCAAGACATTTAAGTAAATGTCTGGTGTGAAGTACATTTGTCACAACCATGTGTAGATTTCAGAAGGGATGATGATGATGGATTCTTAACAATTTTCTGTCCATTTCTGTTCATTTCCTGCATTAATTTGGTCTTTTTTTTTTTTTTTTCAAAAAAGGCACAAAACTATTAACAACTCACCAGAAACACGTACATTTTTTGACACACAAAAAAGTCCTAGAAATGTCCCGACTGGAGCCTTTGCGTGTAAACCACCGGGCAGTGTTTTACGCACAGGTCCCTGCGCTCATTTAAGGTGCAGCGCTTTGTCTGGATAAGTCAGAGACAGGTAGGAATAGAGAGGAAAGCCCATGTGGTAGAGCTGATGATGCGGCCGGGACCCCAGCACCGCTGCCGGACTCAAGGCCGGACCCTCGGCACCGCAGCTCTCCGACGCCAGACTCAGGAGGCTGCTGCGCATTTCATCTTCACTTTTTGCTAAGATGCTGTCAATGCTAAAACCTTTGGCTTTATCCCGGCTCGGAACGGTCCCTTTAGGTCTGTCCACAGTCAGACTGGTGTTTCCTGAGTGGTTGATCCTCCCACTGAACGTTGGTATCCTCTCCTCTGGAAAATACGCACGGTCCATCCACAGCGTGCGTCTCGTGGTGGGGTCAGGCTGTGGGGAAGTGGACACAGGACTGTCCACATTTGGGGACACTTTCAGTCTGTGTATGAGTGGGTTTTGCTGCTGATCCGCATGGTTGGATTCCACCAGAACGGCTTTTGCGTCCGAGTGCGTCTCTGTCCTCTCCTCTTCAAGTACTGCCTCTTCTCCCACATTCGTCTTCGTCTCAGGGTCCCTGGAAGGCCCCGGGCCCTTATTGCGCTTGGCCCCGGCACTTTTTGCATCCAAAGCCTCCTGTTGGTTTTTGGCTTTCCTCTTCCTCCGACGGTAGTTTCCGTTCTCAAACATATCCAGGCACTTGGTGTCCAGGGTCCAATAGCTGCCTTTGCCGGGCCGCCCCTTCTCTCTGGGCACTTTAATGAAGCAGTCATTGAGGGACAGGTTGTGTCGGATGGAGTTCTGCCAGCCCTGCTTGTTGTCGTGGTAAAAGGGGAAGCGGTCCATGATGAACTGATAGATGCCGCTGAGCGTTGCGCGCTGCTCCGGTGCGCTCTTGATGGCCATTGCGATGAGCGCGATGTAGCTGTAGGGAGGCTTCTGAGGAGGCTCCTGGCGGGAAGGAAGGAAACTCAAGGCTGCGGGCACGACTCCGCCAGTGTCCCCTCCGTACAGGTAGATCAGCGGGGGCCCGGGGAGACTCAGAGCCGAGGATGAAACCGGGAGACGGCTGTGGTAGAGAGCCATGACGCAGGGTAAAAGTTCCTCCTGGAGTTCCTCTCCTCCTCTGTCTGACTCCTCAGCCTCATGAGCCCCGCACAAAAATGTTAATAATTGTTGTAGGTTTACTGTGTTATGTTGACTTTGCACTGGGAAATAAATTGTCCATCATAAACACTCGGCGGTGTTCTCAGCCCACCCACATTAATTAAAATTTCATTGCGCTCAAAGTCCCACATGTTCCCCCTCTCTTCCCGCAGCAGCCAATGAGGTGCCTGCTTATTCCCTCATCTGTTTATAGAATTAGTCGCTTGATAAGTCTGCCCACCCAGGCTGAATCAAGCTGTGTTTATTTGGAAAAATTTCCGGGCACCCAATACATAAACGCACTGATGTGCTGTTTGAAATCTCACGTCCAGCCCTGACGCGCAGAGTTGCTCACACAGAGAGAACAAGCAAACATAGCCGAGGCCTTTCTGGGAGTTGCTGTGGGTTCACTCAAATGAAAACAAAGTGTATAAAAGGAAAGATAACCAAAACAATTTCTTTTCACTCGTGTCAGGGCTTCTTCTTGCCTCCTGTCCAACACAAATGGACGCACGGAGGGTTTTTCCTGCAGAGATGGATTCAATTTCAAACAAGCAAAGGCGATGCGAGGATGCAGGAAATGATGGATGATGAAGTGCATATTAAAACAACAGAACTGGCACAACTGGCACTGCGCGTGACCCTTAATGTCGACTATGTGCACGAGTAATTTCATTCATCCAGTACAAGGCTTTACTTTCATTTTTGGTTTATTTATTAGTAGTTTGTACATTTCTGGTCAAACCTAACTTTGAGTCTCTAAAAACACTGTCAATACAAATAATGACACTTTTGTTTATCTTTGGAATTTTTGGTCGTTTTTATGGTTTTGTTTTCTTCCTTTTGTTGTTACTTCATTACTTATTTTATTCATTTTTGCTCATTTTCTTAATTATACATGTTCATTGTTTCCATTGATTTATTCAGTTTTGAATTTGTGAATTCTTTAATTCATTTGAGGAGCGTTTGTTCATTTCTGGTTCTAATTTTTTGCATTGATTATTCTGTAGAGCACAGAAAATTAAGTGTTACAACGCCTGACTAAAAACACCCCAGATCAGTGATTTTTAAATCATATCTCAACCCCAGTGTTCAAATCAAACTTACCCTCATGCTTGTGATCATATTGACAAGATGCTGAAGACATGTGCTTCAACGAACAAAATACTTAAAAATGAAAACAATAATCAACACTGAAGAAAAAAAGGATGAGCAACTTCATACTGAACAAAACAACCAAGAAAATGAGCAAAATGATTCAGAAAATGAAACAAAATAATAATCAATATCAACAAAACTGCAAATAAAGAAGCAAAACTATCCACAAAATGAACAAAGAACAAGTTGAACAAAAATAACCAAGACAATGAACCAATGTGAAGGAAAAATGAACAAACCTGAAAGAAATATGAACAAATGTGAAGGAAAAATGAACAGTCGTCTTGCAAAACAAACAAAATAAGCAACAAAATGAACCAAAAAAGAAAAAAATAATCAAGTAAACGAGAAAAATTAACAATGATTGGCGCTATACAAATAAAGATTGATTGATTGATATGATGAAGAAACAGAAAAAAAGGTTAAAAATGAATAAACCACAAAAATAAAAAATAACTAAAAAAACTGAAATGAATCTGTTCTGTGATATAAAGTTACTCACTACCTCAAGTACTTTTATTTATGAGTACTTCTACTTCCTTTTACTCCCATACTGATTCTACTCGCTGCCGTTTCCACACAACACAGCTTCTCTTTACAAATATATGACAAAGGGTCAATTTGACCAGTGGTTTCTAAACTAACAAGTCGACTGGGGACCAGACTTAGAGTAATTAATTATAAACTGATAAATGATATAAATTTCATACAACAAATTAGAACAAAAAGGGCACAATCAAAATAAACAAGAGCAATGAAATAAGTAAAGATATACACAAAACAGTAAAAAGAATAAACGACACATAAATGAAGTAAACAGAAATTTAAAAAACAAATTGTTTTGTTAATTATTAAAAAGAACAAATATGAACAAAATAATCATAGATTAATAAAATAACCAACAGAACCATGACAAAAGAAACTGCAAATGTTTTCTTTTTTAAAAAACACAAAATTAACAAAAGGGTGCAACAAAAGAAATTTATTGGAAAAACAGTCATATATCAACAAAATTAATTCAAGTCAGTTTGTTTATTTATTTATTTGGCCCATTTAAAACACCCCAACTGACCCACATTCCATACAGCATCAGTCACAAATAGAACGTCAATGAAAAGAACAAAATAATAAACATAAATCAGCAAAAAACAATTAACAACACATAAACTATTTTTTGATGATCAACAACATGAATAGAAATTAGCAAAATAATCAACAAAACGGAAACAAAAGATACAAAAATAACCACAAATGAGTAACAAAATGAACAAACCCTGATCAGCCTCTGCATTATGACATCACTGACACACGGTCATGTCAGTGATGTCATCCAGTGGTGAGTGGGAGGGAGATACGAGGCTGCAAGTGAACATGTGCTCCTTGAAGTTGGTGGATTTGAAACAAAAAAATGGGGCAGCGCTAGGATGTAAACAAACAAATCGTGATGTGAAGACAACTGGGTTAAAGCATGGGTTGTGTTCGGTGGTCCTGGTCCAGACAGAACCCATGAGGAAGGACGGACAACTGGATCTCAATCCAGTGGAGTACCTAAGGCAGAGGTCTTCAACAGGGGGCTTGGGACCCCAAGGGGGCCCGCAGAAGCGTGTGCGTGTGTGTGTGGGGAGGGGGGGTCGTGAAATTTTTGGTTGACCAGACAATTTTTTATAGACATGTCATTATTGTGGGGGTAAGCCTATGTGTTCCATTCACAGGTGACTCGAGGATTCACTGTCCCTCTACATGTATGTTTAAAAAAACAATCTGTCCATTCTTTTAATAGCTCAGTATTTATGTAAGATAACAGCTATGTTTATGCATTAGGATGATGATCCATTAGGCAGTGGCACTAATGGGACATCACTCACGTATGTTTAAAATTAAAACAGCAGCGTGAATAGCATGATTATATGCAATTGATAGACAACTGCATGATAATCAATTGTCTTTTATAAACATAAATGGCTATGCACTGTACCTTCCACATGTTTACAATAAAAACATGAATATACTATGTGAATAGCTTAATGTTGAGTGCACGATAAGATTCAGATTCAGAAAAACTTAATCCCTGAAAGGTTGATTAGATAAATCCATGAAGGTATGTTTATAAAAGGCACTAGGCCCAGTTTAATATGAGATGCAATGTTATACAATATGTAGGCGAGTCCCCGCTCCATCTCTCCACCAGAGTGAGGGACCTTGGCCTAAAAGACATTGAAAACCCCTAATCGAAGGGAACAAAGCATTACTACCTGAGCTCTACCAGACCTCTGACAGCTGCTGTAATAACTGGCAGCACATTACACATATTACACATTAGAAATTATAGTGGCACATACTTCAAATCCTGTAAGTGAACCTGGGCCTTCACAAATCTAACCTGCCTTTCCGACACATTTCACAAATACTCAATTCGACTGAAATGTGCTTGTTCATCCCTAGACCCCTTTGGTTAGGGTACGATCCACTGCAGACTAGAACACCCATAAGATGTTTAGGTTTGATGGAATGACCCAATCATGCACCATTATAGTTTAATCCTTGTCAAAGTTGCTCAGATTTTTACTTAGTTTGCTGCTTTCAGTGCAACAGCTTCGACTAGATGGGTCACTTGCTGCCTAATACACCCACCCACTGACAAAAGCCTCTGCATTGACATAATGGTCATAATATTATGGCTGATCAGTCATGTCAACAAAATAGGCAAAAAGTAAAATTTAATCAATCAAAAGCAACAATAAATTATCAACAAAAATGAGCAAATCAATCTAAATCCCCCCAATATTGACTCTTTTGGACTTTGAAACTGCACATTTTGATGATGATGATTGTGGATGTATTAATTGTGCAGCTCTGAAGTGTACTTTACCGCCTGTGTTTGTCCTTGAAGAAGCCACGGGCAGCTCTGTATTGCCTTACAAGGACAACACAGACAGTGTATTATTTGTAGATGTGAGCATGATGCTTTATATTCTGTATTTTCCTGTTTATAGGTCAAAGGAGGATTATAACAACTTTACAAGTGCACACAGCTGGGTCCTGCTTACATTAGGGCCTTGGAGCTTTCAGTGCATAAACTCAGAAGTCATACGTTTTTCTGTTTCTCTCAGTCCACAGTGATTCATTAGGAAATTAAATACACGAACTTGTGAGGCCAGTGCGTGTGCAGATCAAGCATGAGCTGATATTTATCAAAGGCAAGGACAGAGGTTTGATATGACCAGCGGGAGGACATTTTTAATCAAACATCCCCAGATCCTTCTTGAAATTTTGAGCAGTGAACACTTCATTTTCAGTGCTCTCTTGGATTGTTAATGTGTTAAGTTTATTGTATGAATATATGAAAGGAGCCAAAATGAACAAAATAAAAATGTGCTCGGGTAGGATGGCCTGCTCAAAGTACATCTTCATTTATAAGGCAATTCTGGGGCAACTGCCCTCATACATTTGCACCTAAAATGCTCTGAGAAATGCTGAGTCCTACTCTGTTCACGAGATCACGTGTTGATTTCTGTTCATTATGCTCATACAGATTTGGGTAAAAGGACGTTTGTTTACTCTGCACCTTATGCATGGAATATGTTACAGAAAGACTGGATTTAATTTCTTTTAGCACTTTTAAATCCAAATCAAGCGTTTTAGAGGCTAATTCCTCAATATGCACTTGTTTTTAATGTGTTTAAACTTTTGTGTCTTATCTGTATAAATACGTAACTGTACTTAGTGTTCGTTGCTGCCTGTTGGCCAGGACTCCCTTGAAAAAGAGGTTTTTAGTCTCAATGGAATATTTCCTGGTTAAATCAAGGTTAATAAATAAACAAACAAGAAAATGAACAAACCTAAACCACAAAATGCGCAAAACAACTGGGAAAATAAAGAAACAATTCACAAAAATCAATAGAATTGAAAAAAAAAAATGAAGAAAACAGTGCACAAATCCAGGAATAAGAGTTTGAGTACAAACTATGTCTAAAGAAATGACCGGTTTAAATACCAAGGACCAAGAATCCATCCATCTCCTACCGACACCGTCCGGCTGCTGCCAGTGTTAATGTGACGATTTAAACAGTTCGATGAACAGCTCTGATTTTCCTCCTGTGGTTCTTGAGTCGTCAGGAGGCTCAGTTGTAGGTTTGTATTTTTTTTTTTCTGTTTTTGGTGACTTTGTTGCCTTTTAGGCTTGTAATATTTGTTTTGGGCACTCATCCTCCCTGAATTTATTGAGACTCTCTGGTATTAAAAAGTCAAATCATCATCATCCTTCTCCAGCCTGTTGCTACTTTCCTGGACCCCCCCGAAGGGATGCAGCAATGAGGGTTGGCTCCTATGTTTAGGAGGAAATTGTTTGCTCATGGCCACAAGTCTCTATTATAGAATTTAACACACAAATTTAATTGCTCACCAACGCTCATATACTCCTGAATAGGGGTGCTTCATGCACCTGACGAGGAAGCAGCAAACTGTATGACCATTTACAATGACCTGAGGTCAGACGTGGGATTTAAGAACAATTAAATATAAGAACACACTCCTGTTTAGTGTCTGACGTGCAGAGATGTGATGTTCGTGCTGTAAATGACGATGTGAGTTTGCTCTGGTTTGATATTTCTCTGCACTTAAACCAATCCAGTAGTTTTACTGCCCTCTACAGGTAGCGTATTGAAACATCTACATTGTTTCGTTCCTAGAGATTTAAAACCCCAAACCTTAAATAAACCTGTTATTTTTGTTGGTTCTTTAGTTTATGCTGTGAATTATTTTGTTTTGCGGATATATTCTTCATTTTCTGATCATTGTGTTCATGTTAACAGCTTTTAACCTAGATGCAGACCTGTGCTAGCCTCCTCACGTTTCAATTTGTTGGCAGTGCTACATTCCAAAACCTTGTGACCTTAACCTTTTCTCTCTAACGACGTACCCACAGGTGCTCGCCCTAAGGAAGGTCCACCTCGCGTTGTCGTTTGTTATCGAGACAGCACCGACTGCCCTACAAATGCCCAGGCTGTGTACTATGACCTGGATGACTGAGGACCTTCACGATTGAGTAAAAATAAACCAGTAAATTAAAATGTCCAGTAGGTCATTTTACAGACCATCACTTAGGTTTGACAGTGGCTGATGGTTCATATTAGTTTGTCAACTGGAATTACTGAGTTTGAGGAAAAATGTTTACACCTAGAGCTTTAGAAGAAATCACTGGTCCATCTTATTTAATGTTGATCATTCATTGTTCTACACATTTCTTGTCTGCAAGGAATTTGATCATTAGAATTATGTTGGCTTTATGACATCAAGTCAAAGTAAGTCCATGGTATTTTTTAGCCTCAGTACAACTTTGTGACCAAATCGCTGTACATCCTTGTGGCCTTTAAAAACCCACCGCTGGTTGACCTCTACCCTGAAGTGATCTCTCCAGACACAGAAGGAATTTAAGTGTTTTGACCATTATCTGTCCATTTTGGAACAATGAGATACTTCACAGCCCAGTGGAGCAAAGACTCTGAAACACAGAATCGGCTCAAGTTCAGCAGATCATGTCTTGCCACCTTATATGAATAGGAGAAAGGTGTTCCGTCACTGTGGACATTTGGAGTCTGCTTTTTGACTGTTTTACCGTGCTGCTCAACGCTGCCCTCCGCAGATTTAGAGCCTCCCTGAGAGTCAAAGAGCCAAGATGGAGGACTACTGCTCATCTGAACAGCCTCCTCCTCTTCTACCAAAACGCTGAGCAGCTCTGCTGTGAACTCACTTCTCTTTCTCTTCGCCGCCCTAGATTTACTTTCCTCCTTATCCTCCTCCGAAATTTTGTTTTCATAGTTCAAACTCCGACCATTTTCCTGTGATGTTGGGGAGCTGTGTGTAGCAGGCGACAGAGGTGCTGCTTCTGACAGACCAGGCAATGAGGAGGATGACAAGCCTGTACTGGTGGAGTTGGTACCTGGTGGTGGTGGGTTTTGGTATGGTGGGATGAAGCTGTGCTCTCTATTGCTTTGCAGTGGTTGCTGGGATTCCTTTGAGGCGTGGACAGACAGTCGGGTGCTGCTGATGACTGGGACGTGACAAGTCCCTTGGGTTCGTTCTGGCGAAGATTCAGAGGATGAGGAAGTGTCACATGGACGAGGAAAAATGTCCCAAGGGTTGGATAAAGACCTAATGTCACTGTCCATTGCCTCTGCAACTATGTTTTCATGTAGCAGGCTTTCCTCCTCAGGAACACACTCACTGGTCTGGTTCTCTTCATTTAGACCTTCTGCTTCATCATCAACAGGAGGTGTGGCCTGCTCACCGGTGTTTTTGGGCTCTGACAACTCATTTTGCATCCGGCCTTCAACATGCAGCTGCCTTTGCTGTTGCTGAAAGCTTCCTGGGATGAGAAGCTGCTTTATCGGAACACTGAAACGCTTCGCTCCCTTGTATCTGACTCGGTCCATGTCCCAGCTTGTAGCAGTGATGTTGACTGCTGGATTGAACGTTGAGGTGGAAGGTTGTGGGTTTGTAGCACAGTTCCTTCTTGCCACCATCAGCTTTTCCCGAACATCATCCACAACAGCCTGCACAGAGTCCTGCTGCCACTCCCCCAGCAGATCAGACAGATCAAAGCCACATTGGCTCCCTTGAGAGTCCTCCTGACCCAGCAGTGCTCTCCACATCTTACAAATCTTCAGCCTGACAGAGGGAAGACTAGTGCAGCATGGACTGTTGTTCTTCAAGGGGCCAGCTGCAGATGTGGCCAACTCACCCACTAATAAGAAGAACCTGCACTTGGTCTGCTCCGGTGCCATGTGGAACTGGAGCTTGTAGTCCTGGATGCACACAGTGGTGCTGATGAGGCTGGTGAAGGACTCGCGGTCCTCCTGCTCCTAAACAACAAACACAAAAATACTTGGGTATCGTGGCTCGTCTTTTGTAATACTGTTTCATTTCCTGGAATCACAGTGAAACGGAGTAATTTAGTCAAAAATTATTGAAATAAAAATTCAGTCAATAGTGATCATTTTCACAATAAAGATTACATCATCATTTTATTAAAGTTTAAAAGCTGTCTTTTGGTCCTGAGTCAGAGCTGAAAACACAGACTTGTGGTTGTAAATAATTCAAGGAACATGCAAAAAGACAAAACAATGCATAAAGACAAGGAAGGCACAAAACGATAAAAATGATGAAAAAAGGCAAAAATGGCATAAAAGATGTGAAGGACAGAAAACTGAAAGCAACAAACAAGACGAAAAAGATGTGATGGACACAAAACAATCTAAAAAGGTGCAGAAAAAACCTCAAGGTACAAAACACAAAAAAGATAAAAATAGCATAAACGTCTGAAAAAGATGCAACATGATGTAAAATAAGCCTCCGATTTCACAATTTAAAACACTGATATCAGTATTTAATGTAATGAAAACAAGCTAAAAAAAGACGCAAGAAGCTCAACACGATGAGAACGGTGTGAAAGACAGAAATGGTCTTTTAACTGGATGTTTAATTGACTTTAAACAGTTTGTTTCTATGTGATTTACATTGTTTTGTCTTTTTGCACGGTTTAAATCGTGTTCATCTTTCACTGCACCTGCAGACGCGTCCACGCGGAGGCTGTGAGGACGGCGGGGATCAGCACCCGTCCGTCCGACAGGAAGAGCAGCCCCGTGGGCTCACCGTGGCCCTGAACCTGCGACCGGGACATCTGACCCACGGCGACGACATGAGCCGTGAGCGGCCCACTGCTGCTGGTACCGGTGCCCTCTGAATCACCATAGCTCTGAATCAGACTCTCGATCCACGGAGAGACTCTACTCCGGGCAGGTCGAGGCATCTTTGGACTTCTAAAAGGTTCGTCTTCACGTTTCAGTCCGTCAGGAAAACATCGCGACACTTAATGGTTCCCCCTATGGTACTAAAACACTGAAAGGCAACAAGAAAATACTACGATGAATGGAACGAAAAGTACACTTTACGCTTATATATGCCCAGTTCGAATTAAAAACTTTACATTTTAAGTAGTTCAACTACCTGCCTACTCCATTGCCGTGTTCTAACAGTCGGGTTTATTAAAAGTTACGGCGTTGATAGTTTTTGACCAGCTATAAACGGGAAGCAGGAACAAACCTTCAAAATAAATACACTGTTAGCTATGTCATAGACTTTGTACCTAGTATATACAGTTTATGCTTTGTACTGACACCAGAATATCCATCAAACAAATGACTGAAAATACACCAATCCTACTTCGCTGTATTTTGATTTAATATAATAAAATACCTGCACCGACTAATGCTGTACTAACAAGAACGGAAGCATTGTATTTTATTCTGAACCACAGCAAGTTTGAACCGGTGGCCGCATTCCACTTTTTATGGTTTTGCCTCGTTGTCTCCCTTTCAATCCTAGTCGATATCGCTTAGTGACAACTTAATTTTTTTTTAGTTTGTGACTTACTTATGATAGTAAAGGCCACAAGTGGATGCAGTAATGGCACAAATTTTTGCTTATACCTAAACGTTCCCATAGTAAGGTTGAGCCTTCAGCAAAGTATTTGAATGTTGCCTGCCTTACATGCTTTCTGCTCAGCTGACACGTTCAATACACGTTAAGTAGTACAAAATAAAATGTTGCCATGTTAAAGAGTTTACGTGGTCGGTTCTGACCACGCAAATAAATTCGGCCCATTTTGGCTTTTAGGAATTCGGTATTTTTGCCGTCTATGGTGAAAATCATACACGTTTGGTTTTATTTGGATAGGTTGGCAAAATGGTGAACACTCGTATTTCCGTAAGCCTCAAATGCATCACAATACTTGTCTTCACGTCTACTTACAACATTCTCGTCTCAAGTGATTCACATTATACTAACACAGTACAGTGTGTACCGTTAGGGGAGCAGCAAGTTCCGTAGGTGGTAAGGAAAAGTACATTTGTATTATTAAATAGACAATGACACGAGTTTGAACGACTGTAAACTTGCAGCGCAGGTTCAGGCAGGTGTTGACGTGTTTGTAGCTGTACGTGTTTACCAGTTTATTTGTGTAAATTTGACTGACTACCTCTGTGTATCATAGTTACTCGATGCCAACAGAGCAATAAACTGTGCTTTACTGTACGGCGATTTGTTTAGCGACGTCTGTTTTGCTACTAGCTTAGCCCCATGTGTGTCAAGAACGACAGACCTAACCTCACTTACAAATACATCGATTTTAGACGTGCTTCATTTGTTATGGGTACAGATCTGTCGGGATGCAGCTAAATAATGTTGTCTCCTCACAGGACTAAACAGCATTGTTCCGGGCTGCCACACACTTCGACATGCCCGATTCTGGTTCGAGTGTTTCGGACCCACAACATGCCCAGAAGCTGCTCATGGTCCTGCGCTCCTTCTGGCAGGAGCAGAGCTTCCACGACGCGCTGCTGGTTGTGGACGGAGAGGAACTTCCAGTCCAGAAAAACATCCTGGCTGCTGCAAGTCCTTACATCAGGTCAGAACCTTCACATTCCCAACTCCCAGTCATTAATCACACCCACCAATGACTCAGTCGTTATTTTTGACTTATGTTAATAACATGGGTGTGTCCATTGTGTGACAGTGGCATTGCTCAGTCTGGATTATTCAGCTGTGTGTATTTCATGTTAGGACCAAGATGAACTACAATCCCCCAAAGGAAGATGGTTCAACATACAGGATTGAGCTGCAGGGGGTCTCTATGGCCATCATGAAGCACATCCTGGACTATATTTTCAGCGGTGAAGTGAGTGTGGAAGTTTTCCAATTTAAAGTGGTGGGTGAGGTTTTATGTTTGTTTATTCTTGTGGTTTTCACTGCCCCGCCTTTGATAAGTATTAATTACTTGAAGTAGGAATTAATTACTACTTAATTACAACTGGATTTTTCTTCTCACACTGTGTTTAAACTGGGCAAGAAAGTCGAAGACAATGTAAAGCTTCTAACAGTACTCATGTTGCTTTGAGTAGTGCACATTGATATGGTCACTAAGTCAGTAAAAAGTCATACAAGAGAACCAATTACTCAAAATTTCAGAACAGATGAACACACTACCAGATAAATGGAATTTGTCTGAATGAAGAAAACTGAGGCATCGAGGGGTGACTGCAAAGTCCCACAAAGACGCTCTGCTTCTGGACAATCTGCCTTCTCCATCAAGGCCATCAGAGAATAGAACATGCTTCCAAGTGACATGAAAATAATTATGGACTGTAGTGATTTTTGCCTGAATCAGAGCTGCCAACACTAAGTCATGCCTAAGTTTGTTTGGTCTGTATTACTGACATTTTACTGTGCGTGTGTGTGATGTAAGCTTGTTTGTCCTGTGTTGACTGTCTAACATGATTTATAAGGATTGGCTTATGTATTTGACTTAGTTATAGTCTGGTTTTAATAGTTTTATTGTGTACTGTATTGTTTATTGTTTTTTGTATGGGCTACAGATGGAAATGAGCTTTTAGCTAAATCTGGTGCACAAATCTTTTTATTCTTCCGTATCATGTAAGTGCACACTGTCTTTAATAAACTGAAATTAGAAAAAAGAAGAGTTCCAGAAACAAAATAAACATATTAGTTCTGCATGATATTGGAGCAGTAATTATGCAGTATTATGAAATTATTCTTTTAAGGGATTTAAATTTAATACAAAATGTATGGCAATTTTCACCAAAGAGTTAAAGGAAAAAAATATTCTAGTATGGCTGATGTGGTTTTGCAGTGGAGGGTTGATGATAATTTTACTCCCAGCATTGACCTCAAATGAAGCATGTTACACCTGACAGATGTCTCTTCATGAAAAATTTACTGTAAAAGTTAATATACCTTTCCTCATGGCATCTCTTAAAATGTGATGCAGTGATGATGCTGAAACAGCATATTGTTTACATTTATTTTGTAATTGAATCACATACAGACGTGGATAAAATTGTTGGTACCCTCTGTAAATGACAGAAAAACCCACAATGGTCACAGAAATAACTTGAA
>JAQQAE010001733.1:0-24370 GCA_029823295.1 Pseudamia nigra
CACACACAAGAACTTTATTCCCCACCTCTCAACAGCCTGGCACGAACTGACCCAAAAACCCAACAATCCCCAACATAGACCCACAATGCCGGGTGGCTCCCCCTAGCGGCACCCCACAGCCGCTACACAACTATATTTGATCTATTTTTTTTCCTTTGCCTGTCTGTAACATTCAGCATAAACTGAAAGTGATTTTTTAATTTACCTTGTAACAGTGTAGAAGGATGATTTGCATTCTCTCTTCACTCTTTCTTCACATCTGAATTTAAATCATAACTCTGATGAAACACAATTTACACTGGTGTATTTACTATAGAATCCCATACATGTTCGTTCAGAGTCTGAATGTCTTCAGTACAGTACTAATGTGAAATGTTGAAAAATTGTTTTAAAAAAATCAAGAAAAACCACTGAAAGAGAAGGTGTATCCAAGCTTCTGACTGGTAGTGTATGTGTGTGAATTAACGTGTGGTTCCACTTAGATAATCAAAATTTGTCTTAATAAAAAGGTTCATTTTCTGTAAAACTGAAGTCATCTTTTTTTTATTTGTTGAAAGGCATTGACATCTGAAGAAGACAATGCAAAACAGGAGACATTAAGAGAAACGGCAAACTCCTCCAGCGCGGACGACTCCGCCGCTGAGACGCTGGTACAAACCCACACAGTAGCAACTACTGAGAGGAAAATACAGCATTATTCAGTGCAGGAACAATCACATGGTGTCACTTTACTTTACAGGAGCCCGAGATGAAGCAGACAAGACCGAAGTCAAGACCGACGTCAGTGTCAAAGGAGTTTCAGGGAGAAAGGGCACGTTTACCTCATAAAAACAACATAACCACACATTATAACAGGGTGTCTGCAGGTCCTCAGAACATCTTTAATATCATTTTACATAAATAAGGCCTTAGAAGTCACTAAAAACTCTAAAAATTAATTTAAAAAAAAAAACTAAAAATTTTTTGACCCAAAGCATTAAAGCTATAGGGTTTGTCTTTTTAATGTAGATATGTATATTTTGGAGAATATTTTGTCATTTTGTTGGCTATTTTATTCAATTTTTAGTATATTTTATTTAGTTTTTGGTCTATTTTGGTCATCTTCATTCATTTCAATTTTTTTCCATTTTTGTTTGGTTTCTTGGTCAGTTTGTTCATTCTTTGATGGTTATTTTCTTGATTTTTATTGATTTATTGCTCACAGGTTCAAATACAAGTTCTGTCTTCACTCTTATTTATCTCATTATCTTTGGAAAATCTAAGTTTGTTCATTTTGTGGAATAGTTTTTGGTGAACTTTTTTGTTCATTCTGTTGATTATTTTGTGCAGTTTTTGTTCGTTTTTTGTTTAAGTTCATTTTTCATTAAGGCATTTTCACTTTCTTGATCATTTTATCCATTCTTGTTCATTTTTTGGAGAATTTGTGGATTATTTCAGTGATTTTTGTTCTTCTTGATTAGTTTGTTCATTCTTTTCTGTATTTTCTTGATTCTTTTGTCCATTTTTGGTCATTTTGGTCCCCTGCTTTGGGTCAACAATATATTCAATCCTCTTTTTATATATTTCTTTTTTATCTCTCACATTGAAAGAGTAAAATTAATTGATTCATTTGCAGTGAAAAATGGAGATACAGTTTAACAGATCCAAAGTCAGGTTAAAAATGAACTCAAAAGCAACTTAAAAAGCAGTAAATGCAAGCATCTGATATCTGTAGACACATTGGACAATCAGAGTAAATGGAAATGTCTTATGGATTTTTTTCAGCATTGTAATATTTTGCTTCAGCAGGACACCATGTCGACGACAGTAGAGCAGCAGCGTCATCTGGAGCCTATGAACGACGAACAGGAAGGATTTAAAAACGTCGCATCATCGTAACATTCTTCAACAGCTGCATCACAGCCACGAGCAGATGAACATCATGAACTGTGCAGGTTGATGAACGCCGTACTCAAACTGTGACGACCAGCCGATACAAAAGCCAACAAATGTGAAAATTACATAAGAGCATGACATGACAGGAAGTGGACGGAGCATAATAAGATCCACTAGAATTTGGTACAGTCCATTGTTGTCCATTATTGTCCATTGTTGACCATTTACATCTCATTACATTCTTTTCTACAAGTGTTTATAATGTCAATATGATCACACTACTACCAGTATGTACAGTACTAGTCAAAAGTTTAGACACACTGTCTCCTTCATTGCCCCCCCCCATTCATTCAGGAGGAGGTTGGAGAGGCACGTGAGTGCAGCAGTATAGCGAAATAAATGGATTTAAGGATGCAGCTGATTTGGGGCATGTAAGGGAGGGATGACTGTGATTGGACAGAAAATTAGGCCCAGACTTCCGCACTTGCCTGAACTACGCACAGGCTTGATTTTCAACATCCACATGTACATTAAACATAAAAATGTAAATTAATACTGAAGACATCTAAACTGTGAAAGAACACATATGGAATTATGTAGTAGGTGTGTCCAAACTTTTGACATTGCTTTCCATTTTACAAGTGTTTATAATATTGATATACACCAAAAACTCTGCAGATATTGTGCAGATGCTCCATTTATATAATATGTAAATCCGATTAGGAATATTTGGGGAATATTAAGCCTTAAAGTATTTTGTTTTGCAGGTTTCAATGAGTCACAACTGTAACCATGTATCTGTTCTCAAGTCAGATGTTACTCTTACTAGATGAGAGTAAAATTAACAGAAACTATTTTAAGTAGCTAACTGTTAAAATTTGTGAAGGAGTCCACAGAATTTCTTGTTTTTGTACGGTGTGATCAACAGAGATCTTTCCTGGAAACACATGAGAGGAGATGCTGTAAAGTAAAGTTCCACTCATAATCCAAGCAGTTTTTAAGATGTGAGCATTGTATTTTGTATGTTTTATCAGTCTTCAGAAACCCTTCTTGCAGAAATGAACAGAACTTGGCAGTTCAGGAATTTTGCCAAATTTATTAATAAAATTTCATACCAACAGAGGTCACAATAAAGTCATCGGAACAGTGTCTTATACGTGTTAAATATTCTGACTTCAAGCTTTTAAAACAACACTACTTTTCACCTTCATGTAGAACATTGACACGCTAGAGTTTATTCAATGTTAAGCGTAGTATCTGCTGAAAAATACAGCCACTAAAAGACTATTGGACTATTCTAATTCCTTGTTAAAAGCAGTAACACCCCTATCCCAAATGTTAATACAAGGTAGGGCTGGGCGATACAGGAATAAAAATGTACATTGTGATATATTTTGTCAATTCCACAATTTACATTTTTGAAGTGAGTAAAACTATGTAATGTTGCTGTAAGTGCAACAGGTCTCTCATTTCGTGCTTCCACTCTTCCTCCATTCATCTGCTGTAAAGACATCATGACACCATCTGATCAGGACTTCACAGTGGCACCAAAGCAACTTACACTATTCTAATCAAATGACAATTTGATGATAATCGATTGATTGATAAAGAAAACACTTTTAGCATGACAAATCACTGTAAATAAACACTGGAAAAGCTGTAAGCGTAGCCACATTAATGCTGCATCCTGTCATGCTCTGAGAGAGAGTGATGTAGGAGAGAAAGAGGTGAAATCACGCAGCAGCTTTAGCAAACTAGGTGACTATATAAACATCAGCGATATCGTCATTTTTTAAACCTGGTCGGGTAAGGTACATCATAGGAGTAGATATGAACGCATACTTCAAGTAAACTGGTTCAGTCACTTTGAACGAATTGTGTTAAAACCCCGGTGTAATGCGGATGTATACATAGGATTGTGACATTAATATTGTGATTTCATGATACCCGCTGGTATTACACTTACTTTGTCTACAGAGAAGATCCTATACCTATTGGCATTAGATTCTCCAACACTACAGATGATGGCAGACTGAATGGAGAGGCCTAGGCTCTAGCAAAAGTGTATGACATCTGGACTGGCAGGAGGAAGTATCACAAGTATTTTTAAATCTATAAAGGTCTATTTGTCTTTGTCCTTGAATTGTGTATGGATGCACACTGCATCCAGAAACACTGCATTTTTTCCAGTGGCTCCCATGTCATGCTCACTGGGTCAACTTTCTCATAATGTGAGAGGAGTTACTCACAATTACAGATACAATGTTTAAGTTTTATTTATTTATTTTGGTTGACACCAACCACTTATGTGGCTTTGCAGATACAGTACATCATGTGTCATGTACCAAGCTGAAAGGGATGAATCAAATGGAGGAAAAGGTCAATAACTAAATAAAAACAGCTCTGTCCTGAAGCTAAGCAGTAATTTGTCCTGTTCTGTGTCCAGCCTCATACGAACACAGCTCAGCCGACAGATGACAGCTGTGATTTACAGCCCATTAGGCCGTGAGGTCACATCTAACTGTGCCATGTATTTGTGTGTGGTTTCTATAGCTTTATGCAGATGCCATGTCACATGGCTCAGCAGCAGAGCAACTAAAGGTAAAAGTTAACAACCACAGAACTCCATAAAAGCACCATAAATCTAGACCAGCTCTGGAGTGAACCCTACATGAACCTGCTTCCTTCCAACGTGGTGTGTGAGTTTCTGGACAGATCCTTTGAAGCTCACGCCGAGTTCATTTAGGCAGAATTCTCCCACCAGAGCCACTGTGAGGAGCCGCTGCCTGAATTTAAATTGGTCCCTCCTTCGCAACTCCAACTCTGCCTTAACTGACTTGCTTCCAGCGCAGCAGAAGGACTCCTCATCCTGATTTCCTTCAAATGGTGGATCGCTGTTAGAGTGCAGCCTCAGTCACATTGTTCTTCACTGTGCCTGTATCATCCATGGAGCTTATGACACACAAAGTGATGCCAGCCATGGTGAGAAACATTCCTGCAACAGCCTCTGCAAATAGAAATGTGTGGGGGAGAAGATATATAGTTGAAAAAGCATGCAAAACTAGATTATTCGGTGTGATATAAACCCCCTTAAATATGATATAAAGGGGGTATATATATATATCACACCACACTGAATAATTCCACGACATTGTGAATGCACTAAAAAAATTGTACTTAAGGGTCAAGGAAAACATGAAGTGGACTGGATGTGATTTCAGTGTCAATCGTGGGTGATATTATGCTTGCAGTGTTCAATAATGATATCAGTCGACATGCTTGGTTGTTGAGGAAAATGGACACACTACATTATTCACTTAAAAAAGGTACATAAATGAGCGTAAAAATGCAAACGCAAATTGTGACTTTCATATTTTACACAGGGCACATCACTGTAAAGGGCATATTTCTGCAAATGAAATCACCTTGAAACCTTATGAACTTGATTCTTCAAATTGTGAAGGACTTTCTATACTTCTGCACGAATACAACTTAAGACATCATCAGCTCTTCACACAAGTTCGGGGAAAAGATGTGGAGAACCTTATTGAACAAATGAAAGAAAATATTATACCTATTATATATTCTTCTTCTCCTTCCGGCTGCTCCCCTCAGGGGTTTATGAAAAAAATGATCCAATACTATAAATCTGTGACCGGCAAAGGTATGTGAGGCTTTGTTGTCAGTATGTGCATCCACTTTATGCAGCAATAACTGCAGACAAACACTTCCAGTAAATGTTAGTCGTGGACATCAATGTGGACAGATTTAAACCCATTCCTGCAAAGACAACAGCTTCAACTCTGAGATTCTGGTGATTTTTCTCTCATGAATCGGTGACTTCAGGCCCTTGCAGAACGTTTCACTTAGTTTAAGGTCTGGACTTTGACTTGGCCATTTCAAAATATTTAACTTTATTCTTCTTAAACTATTCTTTAGCAGAACTTGTGCACTTATGATTACCATCTTTCTGCATGACAAATGGTCTCTTAAGACTCCCGTTTACGGACACATCTTTACATTTTCTATTAGAACTCACTGGTATGATTCAGAATTTACTGTTCCATCAGTGATGTCTAGCTGTCCTGGCCCAAATGCAGTCAAACAGGCCCAAACCAAGAAATATTTATGCAGAAATATAGGAAGTTATGAGGGGTTCACAAACGTTTAAGCACCACTGTATAATAGCACAGACTAGTACGGTGGTTATGATTATGATGTGATTAATTGTGCTGCTTTAGTCAATACTGCCAGTAAATGGACTATGAACAAAAAACAACTACAGGAATGACTATCAAATATGGCAGATTTGAAAACAGAATGAAAATGAACTCTGTTCTGTCTTCCAGATGAGCAAAAAATTGATCACATTGAAAGATTACAGTAAGTCGGAGTGTCTGTGATTTATTTAACCCTTTCATGCATGAATTATTTAAAAAACTAGGTAACGTATATAACATTTTCTGCGTTTTTTCAAACAATCTTTAATATAACATCACATATTTTGAGCAGGTAGTAGCTGAAAATGGTTAAATGATGTCCATCAGGTCAGTTTAGTGAAATACATTGTTCATTATATTGCTTCATTTATTTCCTTCAGCATCGAATTTGGTTCATTAACTTTATTTATTTATTTTTTCTTCAGGTTTTGTTTACCTTTTCTTCATTTTTTGTTTATTTTAGTTCATTTTTCTTCTGCTTTTGCTCACTTATGTTGATTTTTCTTACTATTTTGTACTTTTTGTCTTATGTTGCTTATTTTCCTGATGTTCATTTTAAGTCAAAATACTCACTGCCTTATTGCATTTTGTTTTACTTCTTGCTTTGATTGTTTAATTACTATAAATTTGATGTCACCTTGGTCCTGTCCACTACAGTGAACACCATGCGCGAAAGGGGTAAAGCAATCATGGCATTCATTTCAAGGAATCTTTTAAAATCTCAGGATGATTTTCTAGAATGACTGGCATAGACCAACCTACCATGTGTCAAATTTTCAGATTATGCTATACTTTTGAAAAACAGGTCTGGACAGACATGCAGACAAACAGATATTATACAGGCAAACGTGCAGATCCAACTGAAAGATCCTTGAGGGGTAAGGGCAATTATTAGGCCATAAAATATTCGTTTAGGTGCGATCTCCCAGACGGCTGCCAAAGGTGTTTTTTGCAATGGTATACGTTGTAAAAAATGAAGATTATTTCTAGACGACATCTGTGTTACAATCAATATTTGTCTGTTCAGGTTTTAGTGTGGAAGTTTCTGACATGTCCCCGTGGATTTCAGCAACATGGATGTGTGACTGCCGGGAATCGGTATCACCAGCACGGATCACTTACGTTTCCCTCCGAACTCTTCGCCTAGTAACTTTCCAGTGAGCAGGGTGCAAAGGAAAGTGAGAGAGTTGGCGATAGGAACAGCCAGTGACAGCTCTGGGCAAGGGGAGAGAAAAAAAAAAAAAACTTAGGTGGAAGACAGTTCCAAATAATACATACATTCACTCATTTGTTTCTTTTTTAAATTATTTTATAATTTTCCAAAATTATTACATTATTGGCTACAAAATTAATTTCACCTCACTCAGACTGCCAACAAATTGTTGGTTTAATATTAGCCGTAGCAGCATTTGTGTGTCAAAACTGAATTAATGTCATTGGTCTGAGGTTCAAATGCATGAATAACAAAATTAAATGATTCTCACCCTCAAATTGCATATAGAATCAGTCACACAATGCTGACACCTCACTACTATGTATCATTTTTTTATTATTTAAAATCAACCAGTACAACCACACCAAGTATTGGGGCTATATTTCCTTTCATATTAAGCTCTTTTGGAAGTCGTATAAGTAATTCAGTATTTTGGAATAAATTCTGTTATAATGATATAATGCAATGGAATACATGTGTCAAAAGGCAAATTTTAGGCAAAACTCTCTGCACTACATCCCTTCATTTCTCTGCTGTATTTTATCTCTCGTTTTAAATTTTGTGGCCTTTTTTTTTCCTTTTTTTGGAATGAAGGGTATATAATCAAATGTGATGGCACGGTTACGCTACACAATATTAATCAAATTAACAGAACCATTACAGTAACATGGTATATACAGTAGGTTATTACAATATCAAACTGCACATCCTGTAATAGAAGGTTTTTGTCACCCACCCCCACCATGTACATTATCAAATAAATTAGGCTTACCGACTATTTGAAGGGGCTATTTTGAGTTTGTTTTTAATCCTATATGCAACTACTGTATTATATTGGTGAAAGTAAGGATGCAGCACTTTTTGTATTTATAATATTTGCTTTTACTCAGCATTTCTCCCAAGTTTGAATAAGTAAGTGCTTAAATGGAATGCTGGGTGATCCTTCAGCAAAAAAAAAAAAGAAAAAAAAATATATAGATGTATACAAGGATTGGAAATGCCAGAAAACATAATAAGTAAACAAAATGATGCTTACTAGGGAAATCCATATGAAACTACAATCACTCAGTAACTCAGACGTCTACATTTTATGTTAATTTGGCTTAGGTGGTGTGCAAAACCACCCAACTAGGCCTTACAGTTTTGGGGAAGCCACTGAGATGCTGCCAAGACAAAATGAGTAACAATCAGTGTCTCACCCACCTGTGGTTGAAAGAGTGTAATAGTAAACCACAGATCCACTCTGGTTCAGAACGAATGGAACTAGATACTATGCAGAAAGGAAAAAAAGTATTTAAACTTGAGCTTCATTTTAACACGTACACCAGTAAACAAGAGATGTTTCAAAGATGTACCTTGAGGTTCAGGAACAGAAACTTGACCTCAGCCAGCAGCTGGGAGACTCTGTTGGCCTTTGTCACAGTTTCTATCCCCTCTGTGCCTCTTTTCAGTAAGGGGTTGGTGCAGCCCCAGAGCACAGAAACCAAGAGGAGACTCAGCAGCTCCACTGAGGTCACACACCGAAAATCACTTTATTATCTAGTTACAGTAGCAAAACACTATTTGGTATCGTTCATCTATTTAAACAGTGGTCACGAGCAGAGGAAAACACAGGAGTGAACCTACTTCCTTAGCATGAAAGCTTAAGTGTTTCCCGCAGAGCGCTTAGTTTTGCATTTATTTGGTGTGTTTCGCCTTACGTAAACGGAAAAAGGAGACTAGTTGATCGGTGTAAGGCAAAACGCGTCACATTCACAAACACTATTGTCATGCATTAGGATGGATTAGCATAGCTCTAGCACTCACCTACAGACACCATCGTCATGTAAACAGTTCACTGTGAAGTCGCATTCAAGAAGTTGCTGTTTCATGAGGTTGTGAACCCTATTTAAAGTTACAGATGAACAAACAACTTGAAGACATTGAAGTCATTAAATTATTATAACACCACCAAGTAATCATTAAAACTTAGAAGGAATGATTTCAACATAGGAATTGTCATTTTTGAGTGGCAGCGTTTTGTAATGTTTGAGTGCTCTTGAACGCAACTTTGGGGGTTCGTCAAGGGTCTTGAAACCAATGGTGCCAGCAGAGGGCGCTTTTTGTTTTGTTTTGTTTATTTGATTGCTTTTCTTTATGATTTTCTTTTTTATTCATATTTTTAATTTTCTCATTGGACGAATTAAATACACATAACATTTAATTAACAACATATCACAGTAGATGACATACAATAATAGATACATTCCCCCCAAACTTGGTTCCAGTTCATACGAGAATTATTTGTTTGGTTTTTTTTTACATATTTGTAGATTTTGGGTGGAAAGTGTAGACAGTCTGTTGCCCCAAAATTAGTAAAACATAATTAGGAAAATGTCCAACCAATAAAACAGTTCAAAAGAATTATTTGCTTCTTTTGCCTCTTTTACTAGTCATTTGTAAACTGTGTTATATCAGAACTTTTGGAACTCATATTAAAAAAAAAAAAATTGTGATAACATTTGTTCAGTTTTTGACATTTTTTGTTCTAATTTTCTTCATTTCTTGAAATGAGGTTAATTTGTTTCTGTTTACTTTGTGGAGTTTTTGTTCACTTACATTGATGCCGTTGATTATTTTGTTTATTTCTCTATCTTCATGATTTTCTCGTGAATTGGCATTTTTATTGGACATTTTTCTCATTGTGTGTGGTTTTTTTTTGCCCATTTTTTTGCTTATTTTGTACTTTTGACAAATTTTGTTTACTGTTTTGTTCATTTTTTGTTCCTTTTATAAACCTCTACATAAAAGGCGCAAATAGATGTGATAAGTATTCATCAGAAGCCAGAAAGAGAGAAAAATACCAGACTAAAAATGTTCCTCCAGTGTTCAAATGAAGCCTAACATTGAATATAAATCTCAACGAGACTGCTTAATTAAATAAAGGTGAATCTTTCCCTTATTGTTCCCATTCACACCATACGTTTCAGAGCCACAAAATTAGAAATATTGCATTTTATTTTCATCTCATTCGTTTCATAAAGAACCACAAACAGTACAAATACAGGGAGCAATTAAAATAAAGTGCAAAATCCTTTGGCGTTAAACTGATGCTTCACAAAATATCTCTGGGGTCTCTTCAATCTACATGGTATAAAAATACAATCTTTTTAACAAAAAACGAAAATCTAAGTGCAGAAAATAAAGACAGTACAGTACAAGATACACCAGACAGAGTATGAGTATGAGTATGAATAAGTGTTATTGGTAAAAATAGATCTCATGTTTCATCATGTTACATCTTTATAGAGTGATAATTCTACATTTACTAATGAACATCTATGGTCCTCTTTACAGTTTTTTACAACTGCTAAAATTCATCGGTCAATACTGAAGTCATATTTTCAAAACTCTTCACACAATCAGTGAAGAAGAAGTTGACTTGAACTCAACTCTGAATCATTTTTCTTTGCTTTCACACAAAAATGCGTCCATGTGAGCACATTTTCCAAAACCCATGACCTCTTTTCTCACTTACAAACCACCAACTGAAAAACACGGTGTATTTTCAGTCCATGTTTCAAATGTGAACACACTGTTCTCAAAATGTTGAAGAGAACATTCAAATCTAAAAAGATGACGACCTTTCTGCATTTTATTGTGGTACAATAGACAGAAAATCTCTGAAATTCTAAAAGAAAATCATTTAAAACTATCAGGATGTTCTGTTTTCACCTTTTTATTTCTAAAATATTAGGATGTGTATGAAGGATATTAAAGTTTTTTCATTCACTTTAACACATTGGTCAGTACCATAATCACATTTTCAAAACTCTTCACATGATCAGTGAAGCACAAGCCATGTGAACTAAACTGTAAGTCGTTTTTCATTGCTTTCACACAAAATGCATTCAATGACCAAACTTTACAAAATTCATAAACTCTTCTCACTCACAAACCACCAACTGCAAAACACTGTACAGCACATTTTTAAAATGCTAACACACTGCTTTCAAAACTTTAAAGACAACATTCAAATCTGAATGATGACTACTTTTCTTCATTTTATTCATGTAAAATACAGTATGTACAAAATCTCTGCAGAAAATGGAAAGGGAACTATTATTTTTCCAAACACAGTTGATTCCAAATTCAGCTGAAAGCCTACACAGACATTTTGTTTTTAGTGTTGTTACCAAACAGATATTAGAGACAACTTCAGAATTAATTCATTTGGAAACATAAATCAACAGAGACAAGTTGTTGGGGAAAGAAGAGTGGCAGCGAGAATGCACGGAGGACAAAAGAGATGTAAATAAAGAGCCCTAGTTTCAGATGAGACATGGGCAAAAATTATTGATCATGTAGCAAACCATGGTCTCTCTATGAGAGAGGCTGGGTTAGGGGTTCAACCAAACCTGCAGCATTCAACGGTTGCATCAATAGTATGGATTTTTCAACAGCACAACAGGGGAGATGTTCAACTTTCAATACATGTAATACTGTAATTGAACTACATATTATAACAAAAATAGTGTGGTTACAGTTTATTGTAACATGTAGAGACAGTTTTCAATACATAGATTGATTTGTGTTTTACTGTAGGATCCAGGGTTGTTACCCTAAGGCAGGGGTTCTCAATTATTGCCACAAAGGGCCGAGACACTACAGGTTTTCTTTTCAGCCACTCACTAAAGCAGGTGTTTTCACTGAAGAATAATCGGTGGAAAAAAGTCAGTAAAAGCACTTGCTGAAGAGACTGGTTGGAAAGAAAACCTGTAATGTCTCGGCCCTTTTTGGCAATAATTGAGAACCCCTGCCCTAAGGAGTGAGAAGTAGAACATTTTCAGATGTGCAGGAAATGGCCATTGTTAACATGGTAATTGTCAATAATACAATAAGACTGCGGGAAATTCGAGACAGGGTGCTGGCAGACAATGCTGTAAATATAGTCAGCATTACAGCATTATTAGTCCTGAGAAAACACAAAATAAGAATGACACAGGCGTACACCATACCCTTTGAGAGAAACCGTGGATGTGGGAAAGACCTTCGCTGTCATTATGTACAGGTAAGATGTATGTCTAATAACAAACAAAATACATTCACAGCTATGCATCATGTAACATTGCAAATTTACTGTATTTTAGAGCGAAATAGAGTTGGAAGCCTGCCAAACTACATCTTCATCCTTGTTGATGAAGCCATAATCAATCTGACAAAAATACGCCACAGGGGAAGAAATGTGATTGGACAGAGAGCAGCTGTGGATGTCCCAGGCCAGACAGAAGCAAATATCACAATGTGTGCAGCACTGTCCAGTGATGGCCTGTTGTTACACAAACCACTCATTGGTCCCTGCAATATACAGAGGCTAACTTCTTTTCCGCATGACCTGCATTATCAACTTGTCCCAGCAGAAGACCGGTGAAGAAACTATACTACAGTACCTTGATAGTGCTATGGGATAACATGGCGTTCCACCACTCTGCTGCAGTCATGGAGTGGTCTGATGCACATCCCAGGTTGTCCGTTCTGTTCCTGCCTCCATATTCCCCTTTTCTAAACCCAATAGAGGGGTTTTTCTCTGCGTGGAGATGGAAAGTTTATGACCACCATTCACATGACTGAATGCCATGAATATGGGGCATGAAGACATTTCTCCTGAAGACTACCAGGCGTGGACCAGACACTCAAGAAGATACTTTTCAAGATGCACTGCCAGAGAGGACATAAGATGTGATGCTGATGAGAACTTGTGGTCAAGTGCAGAAGAGAAACAGAATTCGAATCATCACAGTATTGCACTTGCATCAGGATGTTTTTTTTTAATGTTTTTTTGTTGCAATCATGGACTTGGTTATGTTTTGTTACTGTATGTCAAAAATGGTATGTCACTGTATATATATGATTCAATAAAGGATATTGTAGCACACTGCTGTGTTTCTGCTCCATTCTTGCCACATACTTTTTGTTCAGTCAATAAAGTGAAAAGTGGGTGTAGGATAAATTGTTGATTTATGTGGTCAATCAAACTTCAAAGAGAACAGTTAATTATTTCTTTCCAGTTATGCTTCCTGTTCTTAGTGTTTTTTATTCAGTACATTATGAGTGACAGTGTTTGCTTTCACATGACAGTTGTTACCAGTGTTTGGACGAATGAGCTGATTTTGAGACATGTATGAAGAGCTTTGGTGGTTTGAGTGGGTTTTACTGGTGAGATTAACTGTTGACAATGCAGTCTGTGTGATGAGTTTGGAAAAAGTGGCTTCAGTATTGACAGATGTGTTTAAGCGATGGAAAAAAGCATAATACAGAAATGTACACATGTAAGACCAACATTGTTAAAACATGACAATCTTTCTGATGTTTCCTTCGCTATTATATTAGTAGAGACAGAACAGTACAAACAGAAGGGAATTACTGGCATTGATACCCTGAACACTGACTTCTGTCAAAAAGCAATCATGTCCCAAAAAACAGTGCTCTTTTTTGTCATTCTTCATGTAATCCATGGTGTCTGCGGAATGTAGGAGTTGTTCACAATGTGTATTTTTTGTGTGTGACACAAGTAGTCACCAGCAGTGGTTCAATTGTGACGATGACAGTGACAACAGTAATGTCACGGACTGAGCTTCCCCAAAATTCAGTCAGCACATAGTATGTAGTCACATTCGAGGACGAGGACGTCAGTCAGTGCCTGCGGTGAGACTAAAGCACAGTCCCGTCGCTATGTGTTTCTTACTGACAGGGTGTTGTGTATGGTGACCACTGTGGATCCGCTGGTGGTGCTGAGCTGCTCTATGTGGTTTCCCTCCACGCTGCTCAACTCCACCCGGGGCAGTCGGAAGTCGTTCTCCGATGCTGAGTTCGAGTTGGCAACGCTTCCAGACACAGAGATGATTCCCATGGGGCTCAGCGGCATGCTGCTTTGAACTGTGGATTGTGACATCTTTGGCCGAGGTTTGGAGCCTCCGCTGGCCCCCAGGACTCTGGAAACATGGGTCCGCCTTGTCACAGGAAAACAAAGATGTTCAAATAGCACTCACTTGATAAAGAGGGTAGCAGGATCACTGTTTGGTTTCATATGACAGGCATTTTATATAAGATAATGTTAAAATAGGTGTAATAGCTGCTAATGGAAACAACTAGACAAATATAAAGCAAATGATGTGCAATTGTAGTTTAGCTTTGAGTAGAAGAGCACCATGTCTGAAGTCACTACTCAGTTTCTCTATGAGACCTTACAGTAATTTCCCATTTAAACTCCTTGATTATTTTAGTCACATCTTTTTGTGCTTTTACAGATTGATGAATTTTGTGCTGTTTATGATGTCGTCTACCTTCATTTCTGCACTTCTATGTTAGTGTTCGCATTGTTTTTGCTGCAGAAAGGCATCAAAAAGTCAGAAGTCAGAATTTTTAGAACGCACTCCTCCAGTGTGTCGAGGGTATTAAACATGAAATACTCTTTTGCAATAGTTTAAGCAACATGATTGTGTTTTTCAGAATCCAGTGAATTTTGTGGGGAGGACTCAGGAGAGGTTTCTTCTGATGTTTCTTCCATGACAGCCATATTTTGTACAGGTGTCGCGGAACAGTTGAACAGTGAATCACAACTCCATACTCTGTAAGATCTTCCTGGAGGACTTTAGCTTTAAAATGGGGGTTCTGACTTGCTATTCTATCAATCCTACGAGCACTTCTCTCTGATATTTTTCTTGGTTGTCCAGACCTTATCTTGACCTCCTCTCTAAAATTTTAGAAACCAAAAATAATGCACTGATACTGCTGAAATCATTGCAAAAGAGGTTTTTGGTTTTTTTTTTTACACTTTTTGGACATCATTCCATCTTCCACTCGCTTAATTGTACACATCAACAGAAATTTTGACCACATATATAAATGTATTTAAGTACAGTGGAACCTCGGACAACAACACCTTCTGACAACGACAAATTCGGATACCGACGAAAATAACTGCAAAAAAATTGAACCTCATAACGACAAATTATCGGGACAACAACACCGTCACGTCTGCGTCACTTCCGGGTCTCGACGAGAATGACTGCATGATTACACATTTATGTCATTATGTGTTACCTCATCTTCCCATTTTCAATCAGTTCCCAGTCAATAGAATGCTAAAATTGATGATAACGATGCATCTGACGGAAGTAAAGTGAATTTTTTTTTTTTTGCAGAAACCAGCATAATACGATGACTGTCAAACCTGAATGACAACAGCTAAAATTACTGTACGTGTGATTACCAGATTGAAAACACATGCCATGTGTAGTGGGTAAAAATAGCCTCATTGTTCCTTTTTCTTTCTGTCTGGTGACGTTGTGTAGGAATCTGCCCATCTGTCAGCAATGTGGTCTTACCGGTTGTATGTTTTCAGGATAATCAGTAGAATGGCAAGAATAATGACGACGCCTATGACGATGACAGCGACCATGGCCCCGGAACCTGAAAGGCACAGGGTAGGAAAAATGAGTGATTATGAAAGTTGATTTGTGCCTCTTGTGCTTTTTGTGCGTGTTCCTTGTGTTCTCCTGGGTCTGTTGCTGCATGAGATAGCTCTGCATTTGTTCTGCTCCTGCACCAGGTATCTGGAGTAGACTGCGTGACACAACAGGTTGTTATTTATGAGGGCTGTCTTGTTCTTATTCTTCACATTGGACACTTTAGATTCTGACTGACCTGTAACAAACGGCGCTCAAACACATGGATGGGTTTTATTAAAGAGAAGATAAAGCCATAAACTGAGATTTTCAGGGGATGCTCAGATTGTTTTGCTTATTTATTCAGATATACTCAACTGAAAATCCCCCACCCTCCCCCAAACCGAGTCCAAATGAAGCCTCCGCCCTTGCGTCAAACACAGATATGAGCAGAATGTTGACGTGCGCCCACACAAACACTTACTCTGAATGAGGATTTGTTCTTTGGACTTTGTGGTGGCAGTTGTGTTTGTTGTTACAGTAGTGTTGGTCACAGGTGAGACAGTTGAAGCTTGCATCTTCAGCAATAACCTGCACAGGAAGAAAAAAAACCATTATCTAACTGAATACCTGAGAGCAGCATGAGACTGAACAGAGGGAGGAGAGACAGACAGGAAGATGAGGATATTTGTGCAGGGTTCCTCCTTTACACAATGGCAGCAGAGGGCGTATGAGCCATTAAATATTTTGCAGAAACCACAGGAATGAAGACCTTCACTAGAACATTACGTCTGAACTTCTACAATTACTGCTTATGACCAAATTACACTTCTTGTTAAGATCTCGCTGGATACCGCACATACAGTGCCGTGACACTTTAAAAAAAAAATCCAAGCAGAAAACATTTTAATACCTGTAATTATCGTGTCACGGTGAAACTCTCAGTTCTTGCTTTCACAACTGAACGTTTTTGTGTTTACTCTCCGTCTGCCAGCTGAACAATAACGGCGGCTTTTACATCACTCTTGTGTCTGCTGAAGCCTTACAAAAACGGAAAACTGAAAATAAATTTTTTACTTTTCATCAGGGTGGAAAATACTCAGCAGCTCAACAAAAACACAGCTGTGCACGCACAAAATGAGAGAATGTTTCACTAACTCTGCTTTGAAGAAAATGGCTCATGTTTGGAACATAACTCTCACCTGTCACTTTCACATTTAAGTATGTGAGCTATTTACCTAAAAAATAGCTATTTTTTAGCTATTTATTAAGTACTTAATAATATGTCTTTTCTTTACTTGGATGATTATTATCAACATTATACTGAAGACATCCAAACCATGAAAGAACAGGTATCAGATTCATGAGGTAGTCACCTGTGCCATGTCTTGTCTTCTTAATGTGCTTTAGACCATCAGTTGTCTTGTGCACAGGAAGGTGCATACAGAGCCAATAGCCCTATTAGTGCCAGTACAACTACTGCACAAATCCATATCATGGCAAGCAACACTGTTAAGTAAAGAGGAAAGACAGTCCATCATTAGTCAGTAAATCTTAAAAATCTCAATAACACTGAATGTGTCCCCAAGTGCAGCCAAGACCACCAAACACAATAATGAAACAGGTTTTCACGGGGACTGACCCAGGTTTCAGAGGCTGGTAACTTTTAATCATTTTCTCTGACTGTCTTTTCTCTTTGCTTAACTCACACAAAGGCCATTTGGCTCAAGCTGCACAATCGCATGACTGTCCCCCTCCCCACTCCCCTGCACTCACACAAGCTCAACTCTATGTGTGGTGTGGTGCAAATACCACACATACAACTTTATTGACTTTTTTGTCAATTCCTTATGTTTGAGTTGTTTTTGGTCACATACAGAGTTCCAGTGATTTTTTTTCCCCACTATGTAAGGCAGTGATTTTCAGTTTAATCAGGCTGCAGGAGATGAGGGTTATGTACAGTACGTATATACAGTATGTTGTGTCAGCATACACACGTTCATGCATGAGCAACCCTGCTGTGATTTGCCTCGTCCAACTGTGCCAGGGCCAGTGAAGTGTGCTGCGCTTCAGCAGCTGGTAGTGTGACTATGCCATGAGTGTTTCTAGTCATAAAATGGATTTGTACAGTAGTTGTAGTGGCAGTAATAGGGCTGCTGACTCTGTAGCCATACTTCCTCTGCACAAGACAACTGATGGTCTAAAGCACATTAAGAAGACATGACATGGCACAAATTAACTCTTGATAAGGCATATTTATGAACTGAAAATCACCGCGTACAATGCTGTCATCAAAGCTAAATGTAGCTACATTGGACAGTCTAAAATATAAAATGTGCTCTGGGTTATTCAACACTTTTTTTGTTTACTACATAAATCTGTACATGTTAATTCATAGATTGGACAGCTTCGGTATTAATGTACAATGTTGAATATAAGTAAAATACAGAAAAAACATTGAAGGAGAAGATGTGTCCAAACTTTTGGACTTTGGTAGTATATACATATCCCATCAAAGCAAAATCTGAATTGAAAAACTGCAGTATTTGTTCATTTTTCAGTCATGCTGACTACAAAGCTTAGTCATTCAAACTATTATTAAGGTGCTGACAATGGCCCAGGTGTACTGTACCCTTATTGAGTGGCGCAAGTGTAAACTACTCTGATTGGATTCAGTGCACACTCACGCTGTCCTGACCTCTCTCATCCTTGTGTATACTATTTTCCCGGGCCCTGGTATACATTATTTAATACTTTTCTATCACAGTCACATTCAGTGGTACAATGTGTGAAGTATCCATTCGCAAAGACGTGTATGAGCTGTAAAAGGAGGTTGAGAATAAGTTATAAAAAGCAGTAAGTTAAGTAGGTAAAAAAGCTTGTTCTTCAACATTATGTGACACTGACATGCATAGTTCATGTTAATTATCAATGCAGACGTGCAGTGCATTCACGCTGAAAGTGGTATAGTTATGGGATCATTTAGTTTTTACACCGTGTATCGATGAGACTTTCTTGTACGTTAAACCTTTTTAAAATCATATTACATTTCTTGTCCCTTGTGTCAGATTCAGTTACTGTGCCTGCAGCTCATATGTGGCCTTTTTAGCCTCCAGGGGACTTTAGGAGACGGACAAATGTGGAGCAGGGGATTGAATCATTAACCTTCTGATTACTGGAGTTCTATGTCCCAAGCCTCAGCCTCTTGCAGCCGACTCAAGCCCTTCCACTGCCTGCTTAATGTGGCTAAATATGACATAATATGAACAAAATAGGTAACAAAATTTAACAAAAAAAATGAGTGACATAATAGATAAAATGAACTATGTAAATACAGTATAAAAAATTTTAAAATATCATAGTTATCGATATGTACTGTATGGTTGAGAAGGCAGTGAAAGTACGAGAGTATATGCATGATTGCGCATGCTGGGTGCTAATACACACTACTTTGACTGGAACATGGTGAGCTGTCTATATTTACATCTATGTACGGTATTACATCTATGTATTGGGCTTGTTCATTTATGCTTGTAGGATTATGAGTAAGTTTGGTTTTACATCACAGCACCAGTCTTGTGCACATCTTAGTTACATCTTTATGAAGCAGCTTTATCATAGATATTGATTTATCATATACAACTTCCTGTATCTTCCTGTGAACGTGACCCATACAATGAGCTGTACTGTAACATATTCCCAGATATCTCTTCAGGCACATTGTTTTTATCACGATCAGGGCTTATCTTAAGCTTCATCACATCTACTGTGTTGAAAAACAGTGCGTCATGCCGGGATCCGCTGTCATTTAGCAGGATTCCTGACACTGTTCAGGAAACAATCCACACACAGAGCTGTAGGTCAGGACTGTCCCTGTAAACTGATCTTTCCCAGCATCAGGATAGTACAGATTTACCTGGTCACAGACTCATGACAGTTGCTCTTTGTCTGTTTAGTTCCACATCTGTGTATTGGCCGGCATAATTATTATACTGAGGTAGTTTAAATGTTTCCACTTCACTCACAGATGAACTACGCCGGCGTCATAGGGGGAGTTCATGTAGTGAAGCGTAATCTAACGAGGCCAATGAGTCATTAAACATGACTCAGACATCCATCCATCCATTTCTACCCCTTAATCCTCGTGAGGGTCGGGGGGAGGGGGGGGGTGCTGGAGCCTATCCCAGCTGACTTGAGCGAAGGCAGGGTACACCCTGGATGAGTCGCCAGTTCATCACATGAGATCATTAATTTTGTACTGGAAATTTTGTACATAAAATTGGCCCCCCAGGAATTTTTTTTTTTTTTTTTTTTCAGATTTTTTCTCACTTGCTGTTTAAAAGAATGCCAGCTGAGCATTTCAAAGCATGCTTGTTTCATTCAGAATTACGAGGTTCATTATTATTCACCCCCAGACAAACTTTCCACTCTTTGGTTGAGTAATGGTCTAAGTGTGTAATATTCACTTCAGAGAGGATTCGAGCATCATGTCAAATACAAAAGAAATGAGTTTAGCTCATAGACAAATTGTTGACGGACAAGTATGCAGAACTGGAGTGAGAAGTGTGGGAAACATTTCGAAATTAATTGAACTTTCATGGGGAGCTAATAATTTTGACCTCATCAGTGTAATTTTGTTGACCTGGTACATTTTAGTCGGAAAATGCTTTGATTATAGGTGATGGAAAACATGAATCAGACGAACGTTGCAGTGACTCAGCTGCCGTGGGTGAGGCAGAGCAGCACAACAGCCTTTTCAACTGGACCAAATTTGCATCAACTGTAAATGGCTTCTGTGTGTATTTAACACACAGGCGTCGGAGGGTTGCCCTTTTGTTTGCATTCAAATGACCGAGAACGTATTCAAAACGTCCACAGCGTCACAACCAGTGACGTCACAGTTCAAGTTTATAAACTTTATAATCAGTTGTTAAATTAATCAGAAGTTGATGAACACTCAGAAACATTAACAGAGGAATGTAACGTCACCGAAAAAAGACAGAAAGAATGCAAATATGTAAATGACACAAATATAAAATGCTTTAGATGATATGCAACTCTTTTGTCTCTGAAAGTCCTGCTTTTGGTCATTGTTGGGTTAATTTCATTGCCGCTGTTATTTGTTAACTTATGTTGATTTTTAGAAGATTTTGTTAACTTTGTTAAATGCTTATTTGGCTCATTTTGATGGACTGTCCATCACATTGAACCAAATATGTTAACATTAATCACTTTTCAGTTCATTTTGCTACTTGTTCTGTTTTATTCACCTATTCTCTTCATTTTACAGGATTGTGGCTCTTTTTTATATATTTGTTGCTTAATTTTGTTAATATTGCTTATTTTATTGCTTTCTTGATTCTTTTTGTTCACTTTCTTCCCTATTGTGTTCTATTTCATGCATGTTATTTACTATTTTGTTTGTTTTTTCACATTTTCCTGGTTATTTGTTTAATTTTTGTCCATTCTCTTGGGTGGTTTATTATTTTTTTTTAGTTACTTGATTGTTTTGTTCATTTCCGTGCACTGACTTGATTATTTTCTTCATTTTTGTTCATTTTCTTGAGTGTTCTGTTACTGTTTAGTCATTTTCTTAATTATTTTGTTATTTTTTTAAATTAATTTTTTGATTACTTTTGTGCATTCTTGCTTACTTTTACTGCCACAAATTGGTTTCTCTGAGGTTTTACATGAATGATTTGATCAAGGTCAACAATGTGGTCACAAGGCCTGCTAAAGGGTTAATGCTGGAATGTATGATATTATTACTCAAGTGTTTGTAAGTATATTGACTCAGCTAGTACACCGCCAGTCTGACAGTTGTAGTTTAACACTCTCCTCCCTGTGCAGTCTCCATACAGTATGTGTTGATTTCAAATGCTGAAGTGCTCATTTTGGGATGGTTCGCTCTCATTTTAAGCTTTTAAAACCTCTTGAATGTATAGCAGTAAAACAGTAACCAACCTTCTACCAACCATAAGCAATGTAACCCGCAAGACCTACTGTAAATGGCTGCCCACTGCACAGTTGACAACCTTTCAAATTTACTGTTATGTATTTGCAGAATCATTGGTAATTCCTTGTCTTTCAACAGTGCAAATGATAACTTGTCACTTTAGCTATCCAACTATATGATGCTAACTTCTATGGTACGTTTGAAGAGCAAAATAAACATGGGAGAGTCTTACTTGTGTACATTTCTGTATTATGCTTAGGCCTTCTACAGGTGGCACAGTAAGGTCCTCACTCAAATCACAAATTGGGTCGGTTACCAGGGGTCAAAGTAACAGGAATCAAGCCTCATCACCCAAAGCCACAATCTGTCTGAAAGATGCTCATATGTCAAGAGCAATAGCCAAACCGAAACAAACGTGTGTGTAGCATGATAACCGGGAGAATTGACTCGTGGTCATACATGGAGTGAGGGTGGGATAAAAGCTCAGATAGAAATATTATCAGATGAAAATATTTTCCAACTACTGGTAAGCACTCACAAGAACAATGCTTTCAAAGTAATTAGCGGGAAAATGGATTCACTCATACAGTAGAGCAGTGCCGCACAAAGGTGAAAAAAAAAAAACACACCAACAATATACAATAAAAAAACATGACGTGCTTAGAAGATGTGCCATTCCTGGCACACGGGCGACGAGCAGAGGAATACGTTACTCAAAAGGTTTAATTCATTCGGTGCACTGTGGAAGCAAACTCACACCAGCTAAATGTTGCAACCATAATCAAACCGAGTCCCCAGTCATGCAGAGTCTACTGCACTATTAGGTGTGAAAACAAAAACGCTATCTTGTTCTAATCTTAAGATTTGTTTTATATTGTGAACCATTTAATTGTGACAAATGTGCAAAAAACATACGAAATCAGGAAGGGGGCAAACACTTTTTCACAGCACTGTTTCGAATGGTGTTGAGCCTTTAACGTACAGACGAATGCAGCTGCTTTTGTGAACAGCCTTCATCTTCACCTTTAATGTTGGACTATTTTATTGGAGGTATTGTAAAACATCCATTTACAGCCCCACGTGTGACACACATCACTTCTGACATGAAAACACGACATCAGCCTGACTTTACTACTTTCATACACTGATTTAAACACTTTCTCACTATGATAAGAGTCCAACGAAAACCAGAATTTTAATTACAGTGTAAAAACCAAGACCTAAAGCTGGCAGTCCTCATGTGTACTGTACATGTTATCCATTCAACAGCAAATATTGCACAACCAGCTCTTCCAGTGTTGACATACTATTAAGCAGTGAGGTTAGTGATAGCATATATCATGCTGGCTGTTTGCAGAAGTGACAGTTTTTGATAAGTGCTTAACTGATCAGATGTTGTACATTCCCACTGCTTTGGTAACACAACAATACACATGCATGTTGTGGATGCTGGCATGTGGAAATTCAACAATACGGCATCAAGTGACGTAGTTTAAGACGCAGCTTATTGATTTTTGTTGCGCTGGTATTAATATACAAACATAAATACGTAAAACAAGATTTATGCAAATAAAAGGAGCACACCACTATTCTAAATTTGGCACTAGTGTCATGTATATTCCAGCTGAATATTCTCAAAATTCTGTAAATTCTGTAATGTCCTTGAGTATGACTCACCTCTGCAAATGTGGTATGAACAATGACAACGAAAAAAAGAATATTAGTGGAAGAGTCATTCTCATTGGCCATACAAATTATTTGGAATTTCTCCACTCTTAGAATACGGAGAAAAGCACAGTATCGCTGCACATGGAAACATAGTCATATTCACATTTTGATTTTCTTCTCATGAGCAGAACATAGTTTCTTAAAAAAAACAAAAAAGCAACACATACTTTTCTCCCAAAATATGATAGATCATAGGATGAAATCCCAAGAAACACCAGAACAGTGTTCAATCATTGCCATAAAGGGCCGAGACACTGCAGGTTTTCTTTCCAGCCACTCACAAGCAGATGTTTTCACTGAAGAGCAATAAGTGGGAAGGAGTCCCGTGAAATCACCTGCTAAAGAGACTGGTTGGACAGAAAAAGTGCAGTGTCAGTCCTTTGTGGTAATGGTGGAATACCCCTGCACTAGAAGTTAGTAACTAAAACCCAACAACTTTTCCAAGCAAATCACCGATGAGGGTTCTGAGCGATATGAGCAATGTAGGAACATGTTTTTTTATTTCTATCAACCCTATTTTGTTCACATAAACACAGGAACATCTGTGTTGTACAAGACAGTTGTTGGCGATGTACAGTCTGCCCCCTGCATAGGTGGCAATGTTATGACTACAGCACAGAGCGATGGATGGATGGATGGATGGTACAAAGATAGATACAAGGATGGATGGATGGATGGATGGTTACAAGAATATATACAAGGATGGATGGATGGATAATCATAAACTGTAACTAAAACCAGAGATGTGTAGTATTCAAGTACATTTGGTCAGTTACATGTACTTGAGTGATATTTTCCAAGAAATGTACTTCTGAGAGTAATTATTTTGCAAAATATATTTGATGTTGTATTCATGGTGAAAAAAATGTACTTCTACTTACACTCAACAAAAATATAAACGCAACACTTTTGTTTTTGATCCCATTTTTCATGAGATGGACTCAAAGATCTA
>JAQQAE010001734.1:0-13979 GCA_029823295.1 Pseudamia nigra
TGAGTATTTTTTTTTTTAATTTTCCTGATCCCCCCCCTCCACCCCCCATTTTATTATGCATCTATGATTTCATTACTTTGTTATTTTTTATGATTATTTTGCTTCCTGTAATTAATTTTCTTCCAACAGACCTTTGTTTATTTTCCCTTCATTTTACTTCCCATTTTGATCATTTCTGTTAATTTTATTCAACAACTGCAATAGCGTACTGACTGACTTAATGTGCCTTGTCTTTTACTGTACGACAAATTTGACTTCTCATTTTCACTGAAGACGTGCAAAACACTTTGTCACAAAAGAGAACAGATGTTACACAGACCAATTCTAGTCTCACCCCGGTTTTGACCAAATGTAGATTTAATACACTCTTTCATAGGGGGCCTGTGTAGGGAAGCCAAAACAGATGTGATGTGATCATGTCTATGTACTTGTGATGGTAATGGAGGCAGCACTATGTACTGGCTGTCATCAACAAAATGAAGCATATGATAAACCACTGTAAAAGGACATTACAACAGTCAACCCTTGAAAAAATATAAGCATAGCCAACCTTGTGAAGGTCCTTAACAGATAAAAATGCTCTAATCTTTGTCATCAGCCTTATACTATATTGAGGAGTCCTTTGCAGCCCCTAAAATTGGACATTGCCATCATATGATCTACATTAACCTAGAACTAAATAATATTCTGTAAAAGTGGGCTTTAAGAAGGTATTTAAAAACAAAACAGTTTCAACAGATTTAAGCTCTGCAGATACAGTAGGTCATTCTATAGCTCTTTCAGTCTGGATTGCAGAAGTGCAGTTGTAACCAGATGGACCAGATGGGTTTAAAGGGTCTGTAATATGACTACGTGATAGGTGCATTAAGTGTACAAACAGTGAAAATGAGATGTTACTTTAAACTTCCTGCTCATTTTCTTGAATGTTTTGTTCTTTAAAAAAAAATAAGTGCATGTTTTTGTTAATTTTTCTGCACTTTCTCATTTTTCATTTTGCTTATTTTGTATATTTTTCCACTTTTGCTCCATCACTGTGTTCACTTTTGTTAATTTTTCTTCAATGTTTTATCATTTTTTCTCAATTCCTGGATTATTTCTTTTCATTTTCCAAATGTTTTGTTCATTTCTTTATTATCTAATTCTTCTATGCCATTTTTGCTTCCTGCTCTGTTGATTTTCTTGATTATTTTGTTAATTATTATGACTTTTTGAGTTCCTTTTACCTCTGATTTTGTTTTCTTTAGTTCACATTTTGTTTTTCTTTGCTACTTCGTGAACTTTGATCTTGTTTGTTTATTTTCTTAATTATCTTGTTCAGTTTGATTGTTCACTTATGGTCATTTCCTTGATTCTTTTTTATTTTGGTTTTTGATTTTTCTGATTTTTTGTTATTTTTCTGATTTTTTGTCAGTTGCTTCTTATTTTTGATCATTTTTTTCTCATTTTCTTGTTCATCTCAATAGTTATTTTTGTTCAGTTTGTCAATTGTTTTCATTTTCAGTCAAAAGACCAAGGGAACAAAGCCTAAGTGGCAAAATAATTCCCTGTCTTACGATGCTCGGTCAAGGTTTTTGCCCCATTTTGCCCCATTTTTGTAGTTACTGCAAATTTAACAGCCCTTTTTCTGTGAAACAGAATAGAACTGAGTCAAGTCACAAAATAAATCAGATTTCAAGGTCCAGTTCTAGTTTAAACTCAACATCGTCCTTGTCTTGTTGTGATGTGCTCATGTCTTTGTGTTCTTGTACGATAATGAAGGCTGCTGTTTGCACTGGCTGCAGCTGACAGAGTGAAGTACATGATACACCACTATAACAGGCTGTTACAATAGTCCACCCTTGAAAAAGCACGGCAAACCTTGTGAAGGTCTTTGAAGAATAAAAAATTTTTGTAATCAGGCTTACGTCCTCTATGTCTTCACCAGCTGTTAAGGACTGCTTGAAGACGCTATTAGATTTGATTTCTGTAAGGAATTCAGAGAACAGCCCGACTATCATGCTTTGAGTCCTTTGTAGGATCCCGCCCCTAAATGGGAACACGCTAACATTTGATCCACATTTGCAAGCGCGGAGGTGCCTCACTATCATGCTGTGAATCTAATCTCAGTTTACAGCCCACCACATGGCATAAGTCTTCCACTGCACCCTGAAAATTGATTATGATAATTCCATAATTGCCTTGGAAGAAGCAGTCAGGAGGAGCTGTGCGGGAATATCAGTCGACTCCCAGTAACCTCCTGCAGAGGTGCACAGCAGGAGGTGTCATTGAAGAGATTTAGTAACACATACCTCTGTACAACCTTTCATTTTCCTCTTCTTTCTCTGTTCTGCATTTTATTTAGTGTGTTCTTCCCTCCCTACTTTTATCCTCGCCATCTCTGCACTCTTTTCTTTTAAATCTGGACAGCCTGGTCCATGCACACACAGCAATTGCACCGTTTGAAAGCATCGTGACACCATCAAGTCCTCTCGTGGAGCCTTTTGTAAGTGTGTATTGTTGCTGATAACAAGGACAATATGAAAACCCATGACTTCACATTGAGGCAGAACGGATGGAGAGCGACACGGCATCTCAGACTGCATGGCAGTAATATTTCTACGAGTGTTGTGATGGTGTGCTATTTTCCACTCCACAAGGCACAAAAACTGCCATGCACCAAACAAAGGCTCATACTCAAATGACAATAAACCTAAAAAAAGAAAGTACATAAAGAAAAAAACATCTACTCTCCAGTGGTGAAAAGATATGTTTGCCCAATAGCAAGACACAAATGGAAAAGCAAGAAGTGTGTAGCGAGAGGAAAGTTTGAACAGGAGCAAAGACATAACACAAGAGGAAACACTATTTTGGACAAGTAATGAAATGACTCATTAGATTTTTTTTGTTACTTCATAATAACAAAAATAAGACATCTGGATTGTCTTGCTATTCTGGGGGTTGATCATTTAATGGTTACATCCACTCACTGGCCACATTTCAGATACAGATTCAATTCAGAGCATTAGAATGGGGAAGAAAGGTGATTTATACAAATTTGGCTTCATGAAACTGAGGCTGCAGTTCACATGGACTCAACAACACAAATGTGTGGCTTAATCCTACCTTGCCTCAATCTTCAGGCTGCCTGTGGTGACACATTTTGGGATGTTTAGTCCTAGCTGTGCATTGTTTAAATGCCACAGCCTACATGAGTATTGCTGCTGGTCATGTCCATCCCTTTATGACCACAATGTAGGAGGATAACCCAGTACTAGCATGGTGTATCTAATAAAGTGGCCAGTGAAAGCAGTCATTGTGCTGTGATGCCTTGTGTGTGGTTAATGCAAGCTGTCAGAAACAAAAATACCCCTCTGACTTTGCTCATAAAACTGCTCAAGCTCAGTGAGATATGACAATACATGAAGGTGTATTGAATGAAAGAAACCCAGTTTCTCATCAAGGAGTCTGTATTAAGTCAATGTAGAGGATAAGGTCACTGCAAGAGGAATTTTAATTTGTATGAACAAATTTGCCTGAATGAAGCTCCCTGGATCAGTGTTAATTTTGTTGACGACTAATTTTCATCAGTTTTTCTCAACAACATGTTTTTTTCAGACCAAAATGGGACAGTAACTAAAAAAAAAACTCTTTAACAAGAGTAAAAATCTGGACTAAAGTGAGTGACAGTTTCATCAACAAATAAAAACAAAATGAAAATGTTCAGAAACGAGATCCAATCAGAATAATGGAGGGGCGGGAGGAGTAGAGATGAAAGAAGAGAAGAAGGAAAAGGCAGCATTAGATCCAATCAGAAGGAGGAAGAGGCGGGATGAGTTGAGCAGCGATCCAACCAGAGCTACGCGTACATTTTTTTTTATCTGTCCGATGGCAGTATCAATATTCACACATAAAGCCAACAAAACCTGATGTTTGGGAGAAAGAAAAGAGTGGAAATAGGGGAACATTTCATATTTGATGAAAAGCCAAGCAAGACACGTTTTTAACTGTGTGGAGTTATTATCACCAGGAAGAATACAATGAACCTGAAACAACATCTGCAGGCGAGTCTGATATTCATTCAAAGGTTAGCTTGCTTATGAGCTATTGATTTGTTTCTGCAAAGCTATGAAGTTAGGACAACAACATTGTCTTGTAAAGTCAACTTTACAGATTAAAGAAGTCACTGACCCATTAATCTGAGATGTTCATGAAATGTTGTCAGAAGCGTAAGTGTTATATCTTAACTTTATTTCCCCACTTACAGACGTCACAGTTCCAGAAGAACTAGGAGGACAACAGGTTAATGGCAGTTTCCTTTCATCTACGTGAAAATTGTGCTTCCAGAAATTGATAGCAAACTCTAAAAACCCATCATCCTTCACCTCATATATGAGAATTTAGTTGACTAAATCTAAAATAGATTAATCGACTAAATTCTTATGATATTTAGTTGACTAAAACTAGACTAAAACTAAAATGGTTTAGATGACAAAATTATGACAAAAAAACAAATGACATTTTAGTCAAAATACTATGACTAAAACTAAATTAAAAAATCGCTATCAAAATGAATACTACCCTGGATGGCTTACATCATACTTCCTTTCTCTTTTTAAAGACTCTTTTACTTGTGTGTTGAACAATTCTGTGGTTTTACTTGAGATTATCTCTTCAAAGCATCAGGCCAACAGATGCTTAACAATGTTCGCTCTTCTAGTTTCTAATTTAAACTGCTGCCGTTGGTTGGCACGTACCTGTGTGATTAAAGAAATGCTCGCAAATGACATCAGACTCTTTGCTCCTGTAATTGAATGGAATTAGTTTGGGCTGAGAAAAGGGACCCCTAAACATGGCTGAGTCATAGCATAATTTGCATAATTTAAATCCGCAGGGGTTTGTTTCAGCTGAGGAGGAAAAAGAATAACAAAAGAGAGGGATTTAGCGAGGTCAGTTCCAGGTAATCAACAAAGTCACGGATGAGAGCTTGACGTCACGGCTAGAGAGATTTGCCCCTGTTAATTTATACCCCTGTGAAAATACTGCATGCAGCGTCGTAAAAGAGAATTCTTCCAGCTAAATGGAGGATATTTTGGAAGAATGCAGGTCTTTAATGGTACATGGCAGATATGTGAAAACACTCACTTCCCAGGCTCAGAAGCTCTCTGGCTGAGAGTCAGTTTGGTGTCATCTCTTTTTCTTCTTTCACAAATAAAACCCAACACCTGACAGAGCTAGTTAAAATGGTTTACCCATCATATCCTGACATATCTGCACAGAATACTCTAATAGTAGTGCAAAAACAGTGAGAGAGTGAATACTGAGCCGACAGACCATGTCTGAAGTGAGACGGCTATCAACTGTAGACTGCAAAAAACAATTTCAAAACAGTAAAAAAAGCCTTGTTTTGTAAAAAAAAAAATCTTATTTTTTCCATTTCTTTCATAAAATTAGTCTTATTTTAACAAACCATATCTAACTTGGTGTTAATATGACATTCCAGCTAATATTAAGGTAGATTTAATAAATAATAAATCAAGTTGCTTAATATCCCTGCAGAGAAACAAGATAGTCTCCCTTATTTTAAGTTTGAGAGCATTTCAAGTGAAGAATATTAAGTGTATCTTAAATAACTGTGTTTCTCTCTTAAATTAAAAAAAAAAAAAAAATGTTTTTTTTTAAGTCACAAGACTTTTTTCTACTTTTCAGAAATCCAGCAGATTTTCTTACATCATCTTTAGGGATATGTTGCATCGCTATTTTTGCAATGCAATAACCAAACATAGCGCTGTCAAATCTATCATCTGAGCTACTTTAAAAATACCCTATATATTACCCAAGTGAAGGAGCTGTACAGAGCTTAATCATTCACTGTCTTAATCGTCCTTCACCTAAGCTGTTTAACTCAAGTTTTGTTGCCAAGTCAAGGTTGAAGAAAAAAGTATGTAAGGAGCATCCAGTGCAATGCATCACTCTGGGACGAACTGAATGAAAACTAAATTGAAAATGGCTCCCACCTTTTTTGGGTCAATGATCTGTGTGTCTGTGCGTGTGCATGTGTGTTCAGAGAGAGAGAGACAGAAAGATCGAAACTGCACACAGAGTCCTTTCTCAAACAATGGAGTGCATCTGCATGAAAGGCAGGTTGAAATCTTGGAGTCCTTTTAGTGTGTTAGACATATAAATTACCTTTCACAGTGCTATATAAATCAGAGATAGCTATGCAAGTGTGCCCTTTCTCTCTCTGACTCTTAACAACAGTCTATTTTTTCCTCCCCAAATACAGGTAAAAAATACATTATTTCTTCAACTCCTGTGTTCCTTCTCTGATCTCAGGACTGGTGTGACAGTGTATGCATTTGTATGTTGCATTTTGGCTGCTCTTGACAAACCAAGCCTGCCCCCCAACACCAATCTTATCTGCTAACATCATGATCCATCACGCTGTGGTTCACTGGAACCCCTCCAACACAATGTTCCCTCCCTTTCCTCCTCACTTCCACCCCTCAAGATGCCTGCATGACCCTGCTCCATCCTTCCTTTCCTCCTCCCACTCACCTTCTTGTCCTCATCGCTCTCTCTCATTTTCCCTTCTCTGTGTGCCATCCTCCCCCAATCCCACCCATCTGTGCTTCATTTCCTCCACTCACCCTCTTTGTATTGCACTTATTCCCCTCTCCCCTCCCTTTTTTCCCTCCTCAAGTGTTTATCTCGCTGCCTGTGCTCCAGTCATCCAAGCAGTCAGGGGAGAGACAGAGAGCTCTCTCCCCTGGGTCGGTGACCCTTGTCAGGGGGACAAACTGCCCACCGCTGCTTGCCTACACAGCTGGAAAATTAAGGACTTGTGAGGGCACGGAGGTTCAGCATCGCTGAGAGTGTGCACATACAGTATGTGTGTGTTTGAGACAATGAGAGAGGTAGAACAAGACAGCGGTGTTCATAGATCAGCTTGTGAGTGTGAAAAGAACAGGTAGAGACAGATTCATGTGGGAACATATTAACTCAGTGCATTTTTGTTGTTGTTGTGCTGATATGTGTGCATTTGTGTGCAATCAGGTTAAACAGTCTTGTTTAGAGAGGAAACATGCTGCAGATGGTGGCGGGTGTCCAGCTGTTATTCCGTCTAATGGGTTAATGAGTAGCACAGCATCTTTCCAACTGCCTATCTACTCTCCACATCTCTCCCTCTCTCTTCCACATTAGCCTGTTGGCACAGACTCACAGAAAATTGAGCAGGCTGAACAAAACATATTAAAACTCATGCTCTATTTTTGTTTGAATCCTTCATTTATAATGCCAAACATAAACTGTTTTCTATGAACGTATAAAGTAGAAAGCTAATGCCCAGGTTGTAATTGTGAGAGCTGTTCTTTGATCGTAATCCAAATGACTTGCCCTCTGGGATTGTTGCTTGCGCTAAACAGAGTTGAGATACCTTGTTTACTGAACCTTCTCCCAGGGGGCTTAGACAAACTGCCTTCCTAGGTGTGCTTTTAATCAAAACGCAACATGAAAAAATGAAATACTCCATGAACTTATACAAGCACATGCTCCAAAATCATCCAATACCAGATAAGCTGGAAAATGTGCCTTCTACGGCTGACATATTCATCATTCAATGCACCAGCACTTTCTTTTGATGAGGTTTACTTTCCTTGTTATTTCTAAGCAGCAGCATATGTTATGAAGAATACTGCTTTCAATTAGTTTATGTGAAAGATACAAACATGTAGGGGTATGATGATCTACATCTTTCTAGGAGCATGGTGTCATATCCCATAGTGTAGTTCTTATTTATGTAACAAAAATATGTACGATGCATTCAGTAAAAATTTCAGTGGTTGATGCTGTCATGTTTTAAGCAATATATGATGCAGCATCAAAGAATTCAGCGTTTTGTTTTTATTTTCTCTACATATTTATAAACATATTTTGCATGATCAGATGTGGTGATTTTTTCATGGTCCTGATGAAACCAATAACAACAGGTACATGTTCAGAGATGGTTTGTGTCTGGAGCAAAACATCTGAATGTTGCCACTCACGGATTTACACATATTCCACTGGATCTAAATCCAGTCCATCAATGTTTGTGTTGAAGTCAGGTTGAATTTCTGCTATTTATGCCCAGTTTGCTGCTCCACTCACAGAACTTGGATTCAATACATGCTTTCTAAAATAAGCACAGATTTTCATCCAGGTTTAAAGTGTCTGTTCTGATCAGGTGCTAAAAAGTACACCTTGTAAGACATGCTATCATGGCTGATACCTGAGAGGGAATCTGTAATGTCCCTGCACAGGCTTTTAATTCAGTACAGGATCTCTGTATGTAGCCACCTGGTTACCAAGTATTCTATCTCATCAAGATCTACCGGCAGGAAAAAAAGGACATGGCTCTTCTTCATCCACTCCTTGTTCTATCATCTTCAGCCTTCAACTTTTTGGTAGCAACTCTGTGATGAGCTTCTAGTTTGCCAGCGGCAACCAAATCCCTACATTTCTTCCCAGTAATAAAATACCATCCACTAGTATCTTGCAGTAACACACATTTATAATTGGCTAAATGAGGCTCTAGAAAGATTTTACAAAGATTCAAATACACAATATTACACAATGGTTTAATATTCATCACTGTCTTTTAAATAATATTACAGTTTTCCCAAATACTTAAACACATTTCCAGGAACTGTGACTCAGTTTGTGAAAACCTCTTGCAACACTGATGTGATCTATTCAAAATAATCAAAATCAAAACTGTTAATGTGTGTTTTAGCTCGAGGAAAATAGTTGTGTTGAATAAGAATTGCATTCTAGTCTCGGGTCAGAGGTCATGAGGGATAAATGCTGGGCCTGAGCGTGATTGCAACCATTGCTACATATGCCAAAAATATGATGTCACTCTCTCATTAAATGCATGAATAAAATTGGTATTGCTAATTCTGAACACCATGATTATTCCCTGGATAATGTTAAAAGGTGGCAGGTTGATGCCTGGTAGGATTTTCTGAGGAGGCAATATTTGAAAGAGAGTGGTAGGAAAGAGGAACTTGCAGCTCTTGTGTACAGGGCAGTTCAGTTCAACGTGCCTGAGAAACCATCCTTTGAGGAGATGAAATGGGAGAAGGCACACGCATAGAGGGATTTACTCTGTTGTGATGGGATATATATCCTTTCTCTGACCTGGAAAATGTTTGGGTCAGTGAGGAAAACGGCGTCGACAAGTGGCCACTGGTGATGCGGTTTGAGATAGTCGAGTACTGTTGGTCTGCAATCAGCATAATTAGTGCATTCTTGCCTCCTGCTGTGGGAGTTCAGAGCATAGTTCAGTATTTAAATACAACTAACATGTAGAAACAATTGACAAAATGTAGATGAAATCAGCCGTGTGAAGAAGACAAGTGTCTACACATGTGATACACAGAAGGTAGGTACAAAAGAAATATTGATTTGTCACTGCAATATAAAGTGTTCAACAAGGAATTGTTCTTATAGTTTAGCAGTTTGGATTCACAGTTACCATTTTTGTGTCTATAAAATAAGAGAAACCTGTCTAACCTCAGGGCAAAAATATTTACTATACTGCACATGGATTTTTTTTTGTTTTTATTCTTTGCTACAATTTTTCACAACACTAGTCCAGATAAAGTTTGCTATAAAGTCCTATCTAAACATCCAAGTTTGTAATGAATGTACTTTTGCCTGTATGCTGCCTAACCATGCATTTGGTTTTATAATATATTTCTGAGATCTTAAGGATTAAAGTTTCTTCTCTTTTCATAATACACAGTAAATGTGATTAAGTATGCGCCTTTGCACACAAGTAAGACTTTAACTGCAATATTTAGTTGTGGCTGTGTTGTTCGTGTTGACTTTCTTTCAAAGTATGAGATTAATTAAGGCACCTTTATCCATGACTCAGATATGAGGATGTTGTCAGGTTGATCACAAAACTGTCATTGTACCCAGGGGGGATGATATATGCATGGAGTCTCAGGAAATAAAAGCTGTCATACAAGACACTTTAAGAATATCCACACACACACACCCCCACCCACACAAACAACTGAACAGAGTAATTACAAGAGAATGTCACATGGAACATGAACATTTGATAAGACAAACATCATGAATATTCATTAGTTTGTTTATTTTCCCTGTGTGAAGGATGAGACAAAAAACAAGATGCATGTGGCACAAAGTAACAGACTGACACGGATACAAACACACACTCACTTTTATTGACATTAAAGCACATCTACACACTAACACAAGGGTTGAATGAATACCCCACCGTGAGCAAGGTACGAGCTGTTTGCACTGACACATCACAGAAACACAAACATACTGTATGCTGACCACAAAACTGTATGGGCCAGATTCACTAACACTCTCAGTTGGCATTAAAAAAATTACTTCCAGACAAGCTCTATTCACTAATTAGATCAAAGAGCACTATTTTTAATTCCCTTAAAAATCTTTGATGTAATTGATGTAAGTTCAATCAGAAATTTTGCAATACTTGGTCTCCTTTTATAGATTTTCCTCTCAAACTCTCATTTTCTTAAAGCTACATCTGAACAATGGCTATACAGTAAAATATACCAGTGTCACTACTTACTTTTCCTTTTTGTCCTTTAGTGGGGTATCTGTAAGTCTTTATAATTAAAAAATATATATAGTGCTAAAAAAAGCGTATGGGTGTGGACAATCAAATTTTTGCCTGACTTAACTGCACATGTATTTATAGGAGTTTCCCTTTCACAATGTAATTTTTGGAGAGTATTTACTGTAAATGAGTTGGGCAATGTGATTTATCAAGGTTTACCATGTCCAGTTTTTCATGTTGTGTATCTTACCAATATAAAGGGGTGGGTGAGATAAAGGTTTGGTGGGTTACAACTCCACTACCAGGCCGCTGCACGAGGGTTGTTGATGCCTGTCTGCACAATTTAAGATCACAAAGGTACCCAGCGAAGGTGCTTACAGTTCTTGTCTTTGCTCATGACACTGCCCTGATGTTGGATGATGTCTTGCAAGCTCAGGAACTGCTAGCACATGTGGAGCAAGAGTGTAACAAAGTCAGAATCACAGTCAACAATCTTTGTGACAGAAGGCTGCAAGGTCATGCCTGATTTTAAGTACCATGGCTCATGGATCAACTCAACCACCTACAGTATAACTTGAAGATCTGTAAAGCCCTAGCCTGGAAGGCCTTTAGTGACATGAGTGATGTTTGGAGATCCAGCATTTTATCAGATCTCAACATCAAGTTCTTCCATGCGACTGTGAAAACCATCCTTTCATATGGAAGCAGGTGCTGGTCACTGAACACTGCCTTGTGGAAACCCATGGATGGTATATACATCTGCATGCTATGCTTAAAGGGGAACATCACAGAATGAGGAAAGTGATACATTCTAATAAGAAACATACTAAAGAGATGATATGTCACAGTTTCTATATTAGTCCCTCAAGTACATACGTGCTTCTGACATTTGAACTTTATGCTCTACCGACCTCCCCTGCACCTCCATGTTGTCCTGTAATCTGGGTACTTCCTTCCTGGCTCTGACATCACTGACATAAACCTGTACCCCGCCACTGCAGCCACTCCAAACAAGTTCCCGCCACCAGATCCGGAAACTATTCAATCGATGACCATGGACGCTTGGGATGGCAGAGATGTTGAAACGGAGCACTGGTGGCTATGCAGCATACTTTGGTACTGATGTGGGAACTACAGGCTGATGCTGACAGTGTGTAACGTTACTATAATTGAGGAGTTTCATTGTCGCTATCATCGGAGGGAAAATTCTGTGCTTTCAGTGCACATGCACATTTACTGTACCTGACGAGTTAAGTTGGCTGAAAATCCCACCCGGGATGCCATATCTATAGCAACACAGCTATGGATGCTCCAAGAAATGAACAAAAATAGCACTTGTTTGACCGGGGCCATATACACAGCTGTGAATCGAACAGTCAACAATGGCATGAAGTGTACAGGCTTACCTCAATGACATCAGAGCCAGGCGGGAAGCACCTGGATTACAGGACAACATGGTGATGCCAGGGAGGTCAGGAGAGCGCAAAGTTCCAATGTCTGAAAAAGGTATGTCTTTGAGGGACTAATATAAAAGTGTGAGATATTAACTCTTTGGTACATTCCTTATTGAAAAGTATCACTTTTCTCACTCTGTGATGTTCCCGTTTAATGTCAGCTGGCAGGACCACCTCACCAATCAGACCTCCCCAGGATATTACACAATGTGACCTGGGGGAGACTTGACCTTGCAGGCCACTGCTACAAATACATGGAGCCTCCAAGCCACCTTATTCTGTGGAAACAACTGCACGGCTCACAACATCGAGAACAACCCCCAAGCACATTTGGTGACATACTGAAGAGGGATGTTGGTGCAGCCACCACCACTGAACTTGCCAACTGCATGACGGATCATAAGATTTGGGCTTCAAAGTGTGCAGCTTGGCTGAGGCCACCTTAGTATTAGTAGTACCATATCCAATTCACCAGAAAAGTATGTTTTAACTCATTTGCACCAAACTTGATTGTGAAATATATGCACAGAGGAAGAGATGCAGAAAAGGAGCTGGAGGGAGAGAAATTATATTTCTCAACTTGTGAATTTGTGTGAATTTATGTGAATGACACAAGAAGGTGTTACCAGAGCAGATTGACTGTAACAATTCACATTTACCTGGGTTGATCCTGAATTTGAGATTTCAAAGAGCAGACACATAACATTACCAAATCCTCAGGACACTTAGCAAGAGGTCAAGCAGGGATAAGAAATTATGTCTTTTTTTTTTTTACACTTATTAGAGAATTTTTGCCATAATATGGATTTGTACTGTAGTCATAGTAGCACTAATAGGACTATTGATTGTACCAACCCTTCCTCTGCACAAAACGACTGATGGGTGAAAGCATGTTAAAAAAAGCAAGAAATGAGACAAATGACTCATCTGTGATTTGTCATTTGTGAACGTCAGGGTGACTATCTCATAAACCTGATAGTAGAAAACGATGACGATGTAAAACTGCCATTAGGACAATCTCAAATATAAAACATGTTCACTGCTCTGGGTTGTTTAACATTGTTTTGTTCACTACATAATTCTTGTCTTCAGTATTAATGTACAATGTCTGTTGTACAGTGTACCTCCAAGTGTTTTTCATGGTTCTGTGCAGACAGTGTGTGATGTGAGCTCTACACACACTCCCGTTTGCATACTGCACAATCTCAATTTCTTTAATGTCACCTGTTGATGGTGACTTTCTCGTCTTGTATTTAACTCATTCATTATGCTGATCCAGGTGTGCATTTTCAATCAGGGTAGGTAGTGTGACTTCAACACATGTTAGGCCACTGTAGCATTCCTCCATGAATGCATCCACCTCTGCTGCTGAAAACTCCTTCTTCCACTGCCTCTCTTTGGTCTGTAATGCTGTTTTCTGTGTTTTTTAAAAGCTGTGTGTATATATAGTCAAGTTCTGTGTGAAGTTAGATTAGTGTCAGTAGATGGCAGGCCATTACTGAAATGAACTACCTGCTTTTATGTTCAGAATTCTGTGTTTTGTTCCCCCACAAAAACTGACCACTCCCTTAGGCACTTTTTCTATACTGGGCCTTGTTTCAGTAGGTCTGGCCCTACAGCTTTCCCCTCCTCTCTAACTTTCCTTGGGTTACTTTTAAAATGCCTCAAGGTCAAGTCGAATAATTAACTTTCCTCCATGTATTGCTTCATTAGCACCACTGAGTGAAATTCCTTCTGTTTTTCTCCTGTTGTTTTTCCAATTGGCGTAATCTGTCTGTGCCCTAATATCCAGCTGTAATCCGAGAGCTGTGTTCAAACCGCCTCTAGTGATCCCTGCATACATACTCACAGATGCCAATAAACCATGCACTTGCCAATGTAGACACAGTGCAGCATACATAAACCCTTATGCAACTGAAAATCCATCTGTGTGTGGCAAAGGG
>JAQQAE010001734.1:14079-24368 GCA_029823295.1 Pseudamia nigra
GCACTTGCCAATGTAGACACAGTGCAGCATACATAAACCCTTATGCAACTGAAAATCCATCTGTGTGTGGCAAAGGGTCAGGTAGGAACACAGAGACCATTAGTATGTATACGCTAATGCACCGATGCACGTCTTCACAATGGAATGGGATCCTGTTGCGTGTGTGATCTATCGCTGAAGCTGGTATGTTTGATCTGTTTGTGGTCTTACAGCACAGACTGCTGTGCATCCTTTGTCGCCTGCAACCTTGGGGAGGACAAATGGAAAGCGGCGGATTGCCTTAGAAAGCTCCATAAGAGAGATCAACCCCTTAGCTCGTCACAAATGACAACACAATGTTATAATTACTCCTCAAGCGAGCGTTTTTTGTTTTTCCATTTGCCTTTTATCTTCCCGTGCTGCGGAAGCCATATGGTGCACTTTTTGTGTATGTGTGCTCGTTTGAGTGTGTCAGTGTGTGTGTGTTTGCACGTGAGAGGGAGCACAGCTAAAAAAAAATCCCATTAAGGGGGATATGTATTGGTTTGCTGTGTTATTCAAGGCTTTCTGGGACATTAGTACCAACATATCTTTCAATGTCAGTGCAAGCAGCAGAAAACAAACTAATCTGGCTCTACTTCTTCTCCCTTCTTTTCTCTCTTCTCTCTGTTATGCATTTTCTTTCCTCTCTGTCAGTCCGCATCAATCACTGTCTCACGTGTCCCCTCTTTCCATTTCTTCCCTCTTCTCATTGCTATGCTTCTGTAAAATTGAAAGATGCATTTCATATTGTCCATCCTTCACCCCTCTGTGAAATCTTCCTAGTGCCTTTATTTCATTTTTTCCTCCCTGCGCAATTAAAATTAACAATCTACCTTTTCATTTGAAGCTAGAGACACGTTTCCGTTGTGGAATCTTAAAAAAAAGGTCAAAATATGTTTATGGATCAGCTTTCCTCCACTTTAACAGCAGCTGCGACAAATCAAATCCCAAGTATACAAATAAAATGCGCAGATCTGTCTTTGAAAGAATACTCAATGGATTAAGCCCAATTATGCTTCAGATTCAGGTATTTACTTTGTTCTCAGTTGGTAAGTTCTAAAACAACAAACACAAGCAAATGCTAACTAAACACCGTCACGGCGCACAATCTGATTGTCGCAGAGGGTGTAAAAATGTGCATCTTTTTTCATATAATGTGCAAACAGTTGACTTGTCTATGTTAAAGGTTGTATGTTGACTAAGATTATGTGAGGTTATTTTATTTTTTACTGAATGGTAGTGAGTTTGATTCCACATGTCAAAATCCATAACATACAAAGGTTTATCATAATGGCAACTGTTATGAGTCCTGACATCCGTCTGCACTCATAATGTGACGCTAAGGTGACAGAATTATTTTCATCTATGGCTCCACAGATTGACTGAAAATTAAAACCATAGCTAGAATGAACAGAGTAAACAGAAAGACTACCCAAGTATAAGTATTCCTACTTTATAATTCTAACGACTCAAGTAGAAGTACTCATACAAATAAGAACTTGCCTAAAACAGTATGTAATGAGTAACAAACCAAGGAGTGAGTAACTTTATAATGTGGAAAGTATTACAGGCTCATATATTGTGTTCTAGCAGGTTATTTATCATACAGGTGAATAATGTGAAGGTCACAAGACTTGTCAAAAAAAGTGACAGGTTAAAACACTGTTCACAATTAATAATTACAATATATTTGAGAAATAGGCTGAGGGCTTAAGGGGTTGATTTACTTGATGGTTTTTGCACATTTTACTGTTTATTTTTACCTGATTATTTTTTCCATTTTGGAGTTTATTTTGTTTTAACTGTTTATCTGTTTTTTCTTAGTTTTGATAATTTAACTGTGCATTTTGTGGTTGTTTAGTTCAATGTTGTTGGTTATATTGCTGATTTTGTTAATTTACTCCATCATTTTTCTTCAATTTTTGTTGTTTTTAAATTTTTGATCATTTCACTCCTACTCGGTGAGCTGAAGCCAAATGTAACTGAGTAGAAGTAGTTTTTTTCATCACAAATGTAACTGAGTAAGAGTAAAAGAAGCAACTCAAGTCCATGTAAAGGAGTAAATGTACTTGAGTACTACTAACCTCAGACAATGGGTCTCTTATATATATTTTTCTCATTAAGAAGCAAATAAAATGCATCTTCCAAACTGAATCCATAGAAACTTTATTTATTGTTGTTTTATTATGAAAAATATATACAGTGTATTTAATTGTCTGCAGTGAGTTTGGATAAATGTCAAACTTGGTGAGAGATCAACAGAGGAGTTACTGCTGCATGTGCAGAAAAGTCAGTGAAATGAAAAGGTTTAACCTAAAAATGATCTAATCTGAAAATGGACATCTGTCACATGCTGCTACTTTTGTGCCTTACATTGTATAGACATTGCCTTCAGACACTGAGTGGGTGCGTGTCAGCATCTGGTGGGTTTGGAAGCAAAGTATTTGTAAGTGGTACTTTAAACCACATGGAGTGGATGTCTTCCATCAGCTACAATTTGCATATATGTTGAGTGGTACAACAGATGTATTCTAACACTTACACGTCAGTATTCTCCAGCAACACCATGATCCAACCACACACCCACTAAACTGTTACTCGAGTCATCTGCTCCGGCAGTCTGTGTTCAAGATGTGATTCAGTGCATCATATACTATTTGGACATCATCTGATGAGAAGTGAAGCATGTGTGCTGACACATTTGTCTATTTTTTTTTTTGCCATTTTGGCTAGTAATAATCAGCATAAATAAGTATAACCATTAGAAGTTATTATACAGTACAGTAGATCATAGTTTTGACGACATGCTTCTGCAACATGTGGTTGTCCATTCCAGAACACATATTTGTCCTTGTGAATCAATTAACAATACATACTGTATTTCAGAGCACAATACAGCATGTTTGTTCTTTTTTCTTCAGTGAACCTTTCTGCATTAATTCAAATATCCATCATAAATCATAAAAAGGCAAAAAGGTAAAAAATAAAAAATGGATCCTTCAAAAAACTTGAAAACACACTGTAGCCAACTGTGGAAATTAAAAAGTGGCAACTACATAATATTTTAAAATAACCAACATGTTTCAACCAAACAGAACAGGTAATGAATCCTGTTTGGTTGAAATGTACTGGTTACATGCTGTGACATTATAACTCTAGGAATATGTATTTACTAAAACATGAACCTGAGACCTAGTCTACACTAGTATGTTTTAGTTTTACAACAGCAATTGGGAACAAAACTGATCCTCCATGTTTCCGAAGAAGGTCCCCATCCTCACTACCTTACCCATAAGACGCCATGTAACCATTTGTGCACACTGCACATGTGCATGCAGATGGAAACAAAATGTAAACAGATCTAGCCAGAAGCTGTTTATAACTACTTCAGTGGAGGACAATCACAAACCGTGACTTTTTTGACTCCAGGGCTATGTTTAAAGTTGTAATATCACTGTTGGCCGCTGGGGCACCATGCACTGGACTCCAAGAAAACCTGGCACCTGTAGAGTTACACTGGACTTGTCTCTGAAAATACTAAGTGAATAAACTTTTGTCATGAGTCATCATTGTCTCAAACATTTTATTTGGACCCTATAATAAATGATCTGCTCCATCTTCAAGTTTTTTCTCCATTATAAAGATATTATGGCAAATAATCTAACCAATCATCCTGTGTTGATTGACAGGTCGCCATGGTAACTCAACTTACCAGTGGAGTCGGACAGAGTTAGATCTCTGTATCTTTTATTTTTTAATACAACACACACTGCACGGCCAAAAAAAGTCTCACACACTCATAGTTTGTCAGACTGCCTTTAGTTCTGATTACAGCACACACTGACTGTGGTATCATTTCAATAAGCTTCTGCAATGTCACAACATATATTTCTGTCCAGAGTTGCAAAAATTTTTCACCAAGATCTGATATTGATGATGGGAGAGTCAGACCATTGCACAGTCTTCTCCAAAGATTCTCAATCGGGTTAATGTCTGGACTCTTTCACAATTTGAGCCTGATGAATTCTGGCATTGTCATCTTGGAATAAAAAAAGGATTTTTTCAGGGTAGAAAAAATGCTTTGACAGAATAACCTGGTCATTCAGTATGTTCAGGTAGTTAGCTGACCTCATTCTTTGGACATGCTAGGTTGTTGAGCCTAGATGTGACCAACTGTAGCAAACGCAGATCATAATACTGCCCCCACAGGCTTGTACGGTGGGAAGCTACTCACTGCATCAGTTAGGGTTAAATACAGTGGAACCCTGGGTTATGAGATTAATCTGTTCCGGGATCAAGCTCATGAAATGAAAAACTCGTGAGCCGGGCCTGGCTTTCCTATAAGAATACATGTAAAACCAATTAATCTGTTACAAGAATCAAGAAAACTCCTGTTACAGGTTGAGCTTGTTGCTTTAAGTGGGCACGACAATGCCAACCTGGTGTGTGATGTCATTACGTAATGTGCGTGGAAATGCATGTGTAGAAGTCCGGCAACAGAGCTGTGTGTGATAGCTGTATGTAATGCTATGCTGTATGTTTCTTAGCCACAGCCACTGTACAGCCTGGGACAGACAAGAGTGTTAGTGCTGCATTAATGTTCCCTGAGGAATGTTCTATATGGCTGCCATGCTGTGTGAGGGTAAATAAAGACCCGGTTCTGTGCAATATCATCCTCGGTTCCCTCTTCTCTCCAGAATTGTCCAGGACGATATATGCGGCTACCAGGATAACGATCCAAGTAAGCTGACTAAGTGAGAGAAACCTAGTCACATATATTAGTAGACTCCACACTACGGTTAGGAGCAAGACTAAAAAGTGGTAGCACTCCCATACAATTCATAATTTTTATTTTCTTTTCTGATTTTTATTCACTTGTTTTGGCCTGTGTTGCCACACTTTCATCACCATCATCAGCATCATCACTTTCAGTAGGCAATGATCTTCTGCTAAAATAGCGATCCAAAGATCTGCCTACTCCTTAAAATGTTACAAAAATGGGTGACTCAAATGTCATTCACTTGGTCTAATACCAAAACTAGTATGCACTTTCTTGGGGTGTTTTTTTCCTCTCACTCTTGGGAACAATTTTACTTGCAACCTGAGTTTTTGCCCATGAACCGGTACAAAATTATGAGAAAGCACTCGTAACCTGAGGTTCCACTGTAACTTGTTGCCAGCTGAAACATAATCACCCATTGCTTAGTTAAATTAAATAAAAAAAGTTGACTTTTGGCCAAGTAGTGTAGTTTTTCCTGATGCTCGACTCTAGTTGTGGGTAAGTTCTTACACTAACAACACTGTAATATGACTTTGTTCAGTAATGCTTACTTTGTTCAGTGAAGTCTTACAGAGTCAGTAATCTAGCAGTTGGCATCAGCTGACATGCTCCACTATTCACCAACCATTTGTCCAAATATGGGTACATTCTGTTTTTGGCTTCAATATATCATCTGGGGAATCACAACCCAATTGGCCTCAAAACTGTTGTTCAGAAACCAATGGGTGATGTCACTGTCACTTTCTATACAGTCCAGCTGAAACATAATATATACAGTCATATGTGTTGGACACATGATAAAGTGGAGTTGTTACTCAAATGAACACTAGAATATAAGAATGGCATCCAAAAACAATGCCTGGGACTCACTGCAATCAAAATATATCAATATATTAGAAAGATTGTGATAGAACAATCCCACACCACTGCTCATCATACAAGGTTGACGAATCAGGGATGGAGACATACAGACTCCAAACAACCAATCAGGGAGTGAACAGAGGTAACATGGCAGCATTACAGATCTGCACCAATGCCACACTTGCTCCACAACCTACCACTTTCAAATAGAAACAGGTCCCAGCACTTTTTCTCAGGAGATAAAGTAACAGATTAGTTTGGACGACAAGCCAAAACACAGCAGAATTTTGATGCCTTCTAATGAAAACAGACAAGTGCAGACAGCTCCTAAATCAGTGTAACACTGAGTTAATGATATTGCACTTCATTCTGTTGTGACTAATCTTCAAAGGTCAAATCACTGTGTGTATTAAGTCAAGATAACATTCTCATAATACACATTGGACCCTTTGTATGCACTCAGTTAATGTTTTGCTCTAACAGCCTGTTATCCAAAAACTGTGTGTATTCCTCAGGGCAACACCAAGTCCCAAAGAGCTGGAAAAAAAGAACAGGAGAATTTCCCACAGGAGATCAATAAGCTATCACATTCATTTTATCATCACTCACTATGCTTACATCTGAAATCTTGCCCATTTAAGCACAAACCATGCAGAGCTTTCTCTCCAAGGATTCACTTTAATGTTGCTGCTGACAGCAATCTCCACCCAGTAATATTAGGAGCACAGACGTCCACAGGGGACAAACGCACAACACACACACATGCATACACAGGCACATGTTCCTTTTAAAAGGCATCAACACTGAATGAAAGGAATACATTAAAATCCTTAATATATTTCAGGTAAAGTACCGTATAGAACCCACAGCCCATCATCACTACTCACATCACATTAATTTATGCAAAACTGGAAGCTGCTCTATAAAGATTTGAAACTTGGGTGATAGCACATGTTAGATTTGTTGGGTCCCGCCCTGCATTAATGTGCATTGTGTGTCTGTTTATTGTGTTTTGTGTATGGTGCCTTTTTGTATATAATGCCCTAAGCACATTTCTGGAAGTAGATGAGATAAGGAAGAATAATAAATATGTGAATGACGGAGAAGAAAATAGATAAGTGAAAGAAAAGGGGAGAGAAGTTACACAAAGAAACAGAAAAAAATATATAAATAGAGAAGTAAATAATACAATATTGTTTGCAGCTGTATAGAGTAGATTTTGCACTGTGACTGCATATAATTTCTGTCTCATGTGTGTATGGCTTGTTTGATAAGTCTGCGTTATTGGGGCTGTTTATGAAAAATATGTGGAAATCTTTGGCTACAAAGACATAATGGACCAGAATGCACTGCATTCACCTTTATGGTATTTCTGGAAAACTTTCTGAGAGGCTCATCCAGTTATCACTGTAGCTTTATGCAGCTTATGTTCTCACAAGTAAAATATGATGAGAAAATCATCCTGTCATCTCTCTGTAATTTACCTGCACTGCCTTTAGTTCAGTCCCAGAGGACCATTAACAAGTTTAATGGCTTATGTTGAATTGTAATGCACACAATAGCAGTAACAAAACCATTAGCAAATTGTTCACAGTGCTATGTGCTGAGTGCTGCCTTTTGTGCATGGATAATGGACTCCCTTGTAGGCTTTTTGTATTGACTGATGTCTAATTTTGGCTGAGAAGAGCAAAGGCAGGAAACAATAGTGTGCATTTGCTGCTTGAACCTGCTCTAAAACAAAAGTGTGTAATAAAGGTGTGATGTGCAGCATTTTAAAACATCAATATCTTTTTATTTGGACTCGTAAACAATATTTTTAATTGCGCGGGTCCCGTTCTTCTCTTGTCAACAATTAACCAACGACAACGGCAGCGTCTGGAACATTAACTTCAAAGATATCACAAACACATCATGAATGACAAAAAGGAGATGCAATAACAGGCTGTGTACTTACATATTTTATTTAATGCTCATTTTTAATGCCTTTTTGAGGTCATGCGTAAGCAAAGTTGGTACCATGATATGATGATGAAAGAATTTTCCATCTTACCTCTTTAACTCTTTAAATGTGACATAACATGTATTCTTTGAAGACCAGTGCAGAAAACCAGCCCAATATAAGCAATAAATCAACAAAATAAATCAAAAGTAAAAAATAACATGAACAAAACAATTAAGAAAAACACCAAAAAATAAAACAGAATTATTCAGGAAAATGAACAAACATGTTCAAAATAGTACACTAATTCACCAGCAAGTATGAAAGTCAAAATAAAAATGGACAAAATGAATGAAAAAAAAGAAAATGGAAAAAAAATAAAAGTGAAGAAAATAATCAACATAATCAGCAATTAATCCACAAATTGGCCAATGAATGAATTCAACTTCACAAAATTATTAAAAATTGAACAATTCAACCAACAAAATGACCAAAATAATCAAAAATTGGCCTAAAACTGATCAAAATTTTCCACAAAATGAACAAATCTACAATTACCAACTTTAAACATTAAATACAACTGCCGCTTTAAATCTCAGAAATGTGGATATTATGTCAAATATCTCTGCCAATGAAGACCAGACAAATTCAGATTTAAGATTTTTTAATGACTTTGTCGACATTTATTAGATTAAATTGATTTTATATTTTAAAGTACGAGTAGATGCCCTGGATATCAGCAGGAAAGATAATTGTTTGGCCTCTTTTTCAATGTGACATCTGCACATGCACATAGCAGAGGTCTTGTGTTGTATAAAGGTGAATTTTCACAACATAGACCTGATTATACTGCATTGCAACACTTCCTCCACTTGTAATGTATTCCAGTGTGGTTTTGATGCTGCTTACTTCTGGACTGTGACGAACACACAGAGAATTTTCTCAAACATTCGTCCTTGCTAACCGTCTGCATCACAAACTAATAAACATACAGAAAATCGACTTCAAAGGACTAGTTTAGAATATACCTCGAGCAAAATATGACTGAGAGTGGCCCATACCATTTGATTTTTGGCTCATTGCTGGAAAAAACACTAATTTTAGCTGCTGGCAGTTGCGGGTACATCACAGAAACATTCCTTCCAGTTGGTAAAAAAAAAATGAGAATAGCTAAACTAATTTTAAGGAGAGCAAAATACATTTGGCTGTACTTTACATGATTTCTTAGGTTTTTCCAGCACAAACTGATCACAAATAAAGCATAATTAGTTGAGTTTCTTAGTATTTCAGCTATAGTTTTCTCTATTTAGCAGTGATAATTACCCAGCAATATACTTTAATTTGTAGTGTATTTACAGGGTAAAATATGGTAATGGGGGACCCTTTTAAGCCTCCTACAGACTGAGATTTCAGCAGTCTTATAAATTTATTATTAGTCACACTGTGCAGCAAGGATCTAGTAAACACAACAACATGTACCACACTGTGCGATGATTATACCTACTGAATCTCAGCCTACAGTGGAAGAGGAATTACAAAAGAATTAAATGTCACCAGCATGTGTTATTGATCTGTGCTGCTGCAAATAAAGACGCTAAACTACTGATCATGCTGTTTCAAAAATGGTATTTATTTGTCAGTAGAAATCTCCTAAGTCAAGCAGTGGGAGGACAGTGAGGGCAAAAGAGGCCAAATTGAGATGTTCCTTTCAGACAGCAACCTCCAAAGCTGAGCTGAGATGTGTCAAAAACCGTAGTACTGTCAGTGTCCACTGGGGGTTGAATCCAAAAATCGCTGTAGAGTCCAATATTAAAAGGCCAACTTTAAAGCAGAAATAAACATCTTTCATTAGCCAAGTAAAAACAATGGTTTTGGTCTCTAGTATTTTTCTCCTGCTATGAACATTGCACATATTGTGGCTGTTTATGTGATCCAGACACACATATTTGTGCATAATAATGGGCATGGCTGCTTTGACTGACAGGTGCGTCTGAGTCAGAGTTTTCACCATTTAATTCACCCCACCTCTTGAGCAGCGGTGCTGCAATGGCTACAGCCAGACACTCCATATGAGTTTTGATTCAGCTCTGGAGTATGGAGGGTTTGTCCATGATTTACATGGAGTCCATCAATACTGAAAGCTTGAGTTAAGAATTAGTTGTAGCATAAATCTTCATGCTTAGTTCTTATTGGTTGTTAAGTAGATGTCATAGTAGCAGTAGTCATAATGTGAGATGTTCATTGTAAATTTTTGACTGTCTGTCTTTGTGAACTTGGACAAACAAAATGTAACAAGATAATGTCTGTGAAGGTTCTGAGTCATCCAGGTCATCAGGTTATCTTGTACAGTAGGTTTTTCTTCAGCTTCTGGACTGATTTGTTTTCTTGAAGACGTTTCACCACTCATCGAATTGGCTTCTTCAGTTCTGACGCTGAAGAAATACCTACAAGACAAGAAAACAACCCACGAAATGGACAAAATATAACAAAGAAATTAAACAAAAAAAAACAATGGGCAAAATAAACAAAAATGAACACAATGACTGAAGAAATTGAACAAAATAATTCCTGTAGTGAAGAAAATAATAATAATAATATCCAAGGCGTGTGGTTTTTTTTCTTTTTTTTTTTCTTCCATCGACTGGACTGGAAATTTGGTTGAAAACGTTTCGCCACCCATCCGGGAAG
>JAQQAE010001735.1:0-24366 GCA_029823295.1 Pseudamia nigra
AAATTTTTTGCAGCTTTTTTCTTCGGTATCCGAATTTTTCGTTGTCAGAAGAGTTCGTTGTCCGAGATACCACTGTATATTGAAAATAAATCCTTTATTTGTGTTTTTAAACCGTACAGTAGAGCTGCGTCATGTCAAAAACATGGCAATTTAAGTGATAAAAATTTTTGAAAGTTCATTAATACTTGATATGCATAATTAGGACAGAAGCTGATTTTAAGAAATAACTTTTAAAAATGAAAAAAAAAATTCTTATAGAAAAATTTTATAGTTTGTTTTTTTCTGAGCACATTTTTGTTGTTGCTAATTTTCCATATATCCCAGCCTGCAATAGTCAAACTATTTTTATTCATTTCTTTTTATTCATTTTCTCAATTATTTTGTTATTTTAATTTATTTCTTGTATTGTTATTTGTTTTTCAGTATTGTTGATTTTCTAAGTTTTTGTTCAGTTTTGGGTCTAATTTTGTCTTTTTTTTCTCCTTCATTTTTGTTCATTTTCTGGATTAAGTGGTACATTTAGTTTATTTAATTGTTTTTTTTGTATTTTGTTCATTTTTGTTGATTTTGTTTGAGTCTATTGTTTATGTTTTGCTAATTTTTTTCATTAGTTTTGTTCAGTTTTACTCATTTTCTTGACTATTTTGTCTGTTTTTACTCCTTTTCTGGTTATTTGAGTCATTTTTATTAAATTTTTACTGGTCAGATTGCTCATTTTGTTCACTTTCTTCATTATTTTGTTCATTTCTGCATATTGTTTTGAGTATTTTCCTCATTTTTGTTGACTTTGTTGACTACTCCGATTATTTTTATGAATTTTTTGGTTCATTTTTAATTATTTCCTTGATTATTTTGTTTATTTTTACTCACACTCTTGATTATGTTGTATAAAAATTTGCTTGTTTTCTTGATTATTTTGTTTATTTTTCCTATTAGTTTATTCATTTTTACTCATTTTAATTATTATTTTCTTCCATTTTACTCATTTTCCAATAATTTTGTTCATTTTTTCATTGTCTTGATTATTTTCTTCATTTTTAGTCATTTGTTAATTATTTTGTTCATTTTTGTTCATCTTCTTGATTATTTTGTTTCTTTCTACTAATATTCTTTATTTATGTTTCAGTTTTTACTAATTTTTTAATCATTTTGTTCCTTTTTTAACATATTTTTTAATTGTTTTTTCATCTTGATTATTTTGTCCCTAATGTTTGGAGAAAAACCATGTCCTTGTGTACACCGAACTGTGAAAAACAAAAATAGGGTGAAAATGGGTTGGATATAACAGAATCTTTTTTTTTACCCGGGTAGAAACTACCAACGCTTTGTAGTGCATTCGTGTCAGCGGTTTATTAGTGATCATATCTTGTTTATCTGCATGTGGCCTCACTAAATGAGAAAGTGCTCACGGGCAAATGTGAGCATCTTTGTATTCTGAGCACATTTCTGGGAAATTGGTGGTCGTTGCTTTGTTGACCATGGACGCTACAGGCAAAGAATAATAAGGCTGCAATAGAGGAATGATGAGTAATTAGAATCTGTACAATTACACGCTTCTTTTTCCACCCAAAACAGCAAGAAGATTAAAGTTTAAACGAGTCATTTGCAAAGATGAGCAATAAAACAGCCATGTGATCGGCGGGTGAGGGCATTTAATGCTATGATCATCATGCATTATTAATCAGCCTTATATTAAAAGTAATATATGCACATTTCCTGCACTTATTAGTGAGTGGAAGTGGAGCTATTGATTACCCACATCACATGTCAGATGCATTATTTGATTGTGAAGTCAGTGCATGAAATACCAACCAGTATGGGAGGTGGTTGTTGTTGGTTTTATAGCCTTATAAACTGTTTCACAGTGCGGAAAAAAAAACACGTGTACATAATCCTACTCAATCAAATCCACCCATATGCATGCATTATTCATGTGTTTATGGAGAGCATGTGTAATATAATTTGATAACTTGGTCATGCTACCAAGAGAACTGGCAACATTCTGACAACAATAACTCCCACAGTGATGAAAACAGATAAAAATCCTTTGAGACCTGCCTCTTGAGCTCATTTTTACCAGGTTTCAGTTTCTCACCTCTGGATACAATTCTGGACCTCAATTCACAGCGGTGCCCTCATTGCATCCAATACATTTCCAACCCAGGGGTCCGCTGCCCTGACAAATGCTTTTTGAGATTGTCAAATGTGTCTGAAACAAGCCTGCAGCAGTACTTATCATACTGTAATAATCAAAGGTGGATAGTACTCAAGTACATTTACTCCTCTACATGTACTTGGGTAGTTTTTTCAAATAAATGTTACAACTAGGCAACAAAATGAATAAAAGATATCGAATAAATGAACAAAAATGAACAAAATAGGCACAATAGGAACAACAAACCGGCCAAAATAAACAACAAAATGAACAAATGTGTCATGTAAATTAAAGAAATTTAAAAATAAAACAACTGACCACCAAAGGCAACAAAATGTGCAAAAATGAACAAAAAAAGTCAATTAAATGAACAAGATGAACAAAACAATAAAAAAGTAAAAAATAGAAAAGAATACCTTTGAGTAGTTTATTTTTTTCAATTAAATTTAATTGAATTTTTTTTACTTTTACTCAGTTACATTTACTGATGAAAACAATGTAGGGGAGACTGGGGTTAGTTGTCACACTTTTTACTTTCATTTGAATCCCTGAAAAACTGTATTAACAATGGATTCCATTTCAGTGTGTAATGGAAGCCTAAAGTGTCAGGCAGGAATAGAGTGACCTTCCTCTCCTTTAGCTCATTATGGACTATCAAATATGTCTTGTGCATTTGTAACAACCATCCCCATGGGGTTGGTCGTCCCTATGTTATTTAAACGGAATAATATCAAAAAGGGTGGCAATCTTAAAAACGAATTTTAAAAGTTTCATTTCATTTAACTGCAACTACCTCACATGCATCATGCACCGTGAGAGCATAAACTGGAAAAATCAGTTTAAAACATAGTAAAACAAAAATTATACAAACTGCCAAAACCATCTAAAGGGGAACTTTTTATTTTGACCTTTACTCTATGAACTTGGTATCCTTCCACCACACTTCAGGTTATAACAGTTGAACACAAAGAACAATAGCAAACATCCCAGGTGTAACTACTCCGCACAGCTTCACATAACGATATGAAGAACAATAAAAAGTGTTTTATTATATACCCATTGTGTAAAATCCTACAAAAGGAATAGCGAAAAGCTGAAAAGTTACATTTTGACACAAAAAACACAAAAAAAAAAATCCTTTCACCTCAATGTCAAGTGTCTGACTGCTGAAATGACCATGTCACTCATCTCTGACCCCAGTTCTGAAAATTTCAATACCAACATTTCTAAACAGCGCCCTCTAGGGAGCGAGAGGTAATGAATGTAACAACTAACCCTGTTCTCCCCTACTTATACTCAGTTACATTTGGCCACTGCTTTATGAGCAGGGGGCATTTTTACATAATCTGATAAATTTAGTCAGATTATGAACTAATACTGTGTCAACACGGAGCAGCGGAAATCAACAAATCAGCAAAATGTGTAAGAATGAAGAAAACATTCAAACAAAATGTCAAAGTGAACAACTAAGCTAATGAGATGAACAAAAAATATTGAGTAAAATATTAAAAATGAACAAAATAAGTACAATGTTAACAACAAAAATCACCAAAATAATCACATACGTTCAAAATTACACAACAACTGATCAAAAAAGACAGTAAAATTGATAAAAATTAGCAAAAAAAATCTATTAAGTTAACAAAGATGAACAAAACAATCAACAATAAAAAAAATACAAAAATAAACCTTTCTGAGATTGTCAAATATGGCTGAAACAAGCCTGACTGCAGTACTTATTATACCAAAAATAATCAGACGTGGGTAGTACTCAACTACGTACATTTACTTGTTTACATGTAGCCTTGTTTACATGTGGGAGTTGTTGTTTTGCATAATGAATAATCAGCAGAATCAATGATCAAAAATGAACGAAACAAGCACAACATGAAGAACAAAACAAACAACAAAATGAACAAAAATGAACAAAAGAAAAATCACTTAACATACAGTAAAGGTCCAGTCAACAATGTTGGCAAACTAGCTAATACCTCATGGTTTGTCGTTTGGACCGGTGACCTGCCCGTCACCCTGACAACGAGCTCACCAAACGAAAGCAGTCACAGCGGTAGCTACTACGCAGCTAGCATTCGTAGCTTCCCTGACTACAGGATGACCGAGGTTTTTCAGATTCCTTCAACATCACGGACACGTACACGGACAAAAAAAAAAAAGAACATACATACAGTACTAGCTTGACAGTTGTTGACTGGCAGGTTGCCTGTTTACTCATTTATATCAGTCCGCCCTGAACATTAGGCTACGAGCTAGTTTCCCAACATGGCAGACTGCACCTTTAACGGGGATGAACAAAACAACAAAAAAATGAACAAAAACACACAAAACGAGGAACAAATAAGGAGCGAATCTTGACTGTGTCGTCACGTCACTGTCTTTTTTCTCGATATTTGACAGTAAAGAGTGTTTTTGGTTCCGACACTATTTTGATAATGATCAATTTTTAACCTGCTGATACATAACCTGCTACTCACTACTTGAGCAGTTTTTCTTCTATTTACTCTACAACACGTCTGATAAAAACACATTTCAGGCGGTTTTAGAATGTTTTAATATGTACTTTAGGTAAATATGTTCCAACATAATAGGACCAGACAATAAATCAGTGAAGAATATGCGTGTGTGCACCTCTTGTCTACCTGTAAATAATTCCAAAGTCTCATTTCTATCACATCAAATATTTAAGTGGCTCCCTGAGTAATAAAGTTAGGATTGATTAGAGCTCCTACGTTTGGATGCCTTGGGCAGGATGGGACCAATAAGAAAGGTAATTAGTGGAAGAGAAATGAGATTAAGCAGGAGATACACTTTGTGTTGGCATTTGTATTCAACAAGTTGACAGTCAAAGGCCAAGTGCTCCATTTAACTTTCTCACACGCTGCTCTCACGGTAAAGCAAACCAATTAAATCTACGTAAATAGCTGAGGTCCGGTGCCGTGAAGTGAACTGAGGAAGCTCGGTATCGTGTGTGAGGAAAATGGTGAAAGAACTGGATTTGCAATTTTCATACTTTACGGTGGATCAAAGGGACGTCCTCTATAAAGCACATGCATGCCATCTGGTGTTCGAACCTGGGGAAAAAGCTGCTGAAGAACTTGAAGCAGCAGAAAGAGACGATTTAAGGAAAGTAAGTCAGAACATTCACGCAGGCTTTATGATGTGTTCATTATTTTAAAACCGGTACTTTTTGGATTATAGTGGTATATACAAGGCCAGATACTTCTTGGTATTGCAAATACCAACTATTGCATTAAGTCGGCAAACAGCAAAATAGAGAAAGTTTTGTTTTTTGTTGTATTTTCTTATTTTCTTTGGTTCATTTTTCGTCTTGTTGCATCTAATTTGGTTCATTTACTTGATTGTTTTGTTAATTTTTCTTATTTCTTTCTCAACAGCTTCTTGTTTTTTTTGTTTTTTCTTATTCTGTTTATTTTTATTCATTTGTCTTCTTTTTGCATCTCATTTGGTTCATTTTCTTGATTTTTTGTTCAGTTTTCTTTTCACTTTGTTCATTTTTCTTTTAATTTCATTCCCTTTTTCTTTACTGTTTGATGGTTTTGTTCATTTTGTTTCTGATTTTGTTCACTTTTATTCATTTTCCTTACTATTTTGTCTTTTTTGGTATTTTTGTCTTCTTGTGTTCTTCCTTTTTCCAGATAATTGTGTTGATTTAAGTCAAAATACTCACTGACTTATTGCATTTTTCTTTGCTTTTTGCCTTAATGTTGTAATTACATACTAAATTAACCCTTTAACACCTGAGCCTCAAAATTTCCGCCTGGACTTTTTTGCTTATTTTGACAATAAAAGGGTGAGATAATGTCTTGTGTGGAAGTGCTTTTGCCTCTTTTTCCAGAAGACTTGGAAATTACAATATATGACAATAATTTACAATTTACTACATATTATAATAGTATAACAACAGTTTAAAATGAAGAAAAACACAAATACTAAAATTGATTTTAGAGTTTTACTGGGTAAAAAACAATGAAATAGAACATGAATAACTGATTTTGTATGTTAATGTCACATTACTGTCAGGTTACTTTTGTAGTGGACACCGTGCCTGAAAGGGTTAATGTGTCTGTAATAAACCTAGATATTTATACAACTGTCAATACATATCAACCGTAAAAATTGATATTTTTTAGCCTGTCTCTTTTCCATTGTAAACTATTATAAATTATTTGACATATCGTTCACATCACATACAAATTCTACTGCTTTAAAAAAGTGAAAGCATTTCAAAAAGGGTCAGTTTTACCCAGTGGCTGCTCAAGATATTCTGTACAGTGGGGAAAGTTAGTATTTGATGCACTGCAGATTTAGCAAGTTTTCCCACTTCCACAGAATGGAGAGGTCTGGATTTTTCATCGCAGGTGCACTTCAACTGTGAGAGACAGAATCTTAAAATAAACCCAGAAAATCACATTGTATGATTTTGAAATAATTAATTTGGATTTTATTGCATGAATATATTTGATCACCTACCAACCAGCAAGAATTCTGGCTCTCACAACCTGTCAGTTTGAAGCCCTCCTATCCTCCACTCATTACCTGTATTAATTGCATCTGTTAGAACCTGTATAAAAGACACTTGTCTAAACACTCAATCAGTCAGATTCCCATCTCTCCACCACGGCCAAGACCAAAGCGCCGTCTAAGGACACCAGGGACAAAATTGTAGACCTGCACAACGCTGAGATGGGCTATAGGACCACAGGCAAGCAGCTCAGTGAGAAGACTGCTGGCGCAATCATTAGAAAATGGAAGAAGTTCAAGATGACTATCAGTCTCCCTCAGACTGGGGCTCCATGCAAGATCTCACCTCATAGAGTATTCGTGATGATGAGAAAGGTGAGGGATTAGCCCAGAACTACACAGGAGGATGTGGTCAATGACCTGAAGCGAGCCGGGACCACAGTCTCACACGTCATGGATTAAAATCCTGCAGGGCGTGCAAGGTCCCCCTTCTCAAGCCAGCACGTCTGGGACTGTCTGAAGTTTGCCAGTGACCATATGGATAATCCAGAGGAGGCATGGGAGAAGGTCATGTGGTCAGATGAGACCCAAATAGAATTTTTTTGGTATAAACTCCTCTCGCTGTGTTTGGAGGAAGAAGGATGAGTGCCATGCCAAGAACACCATCCCAACTGTGAAGCAAGGGGGTGGAAACATTATGCTTTGGGGGTGCGTTTCTGTAAAGGGGACAGGATGACGGCACCATATTGTGGAGAGGATGGATGGGGCCGTGTATTGTGAGATTTTGGCCAACAACCTCCTTCCCTCAGGAAGAGCATTGAAGATGGGTCATGGCTGGGTCTTCCAGCATGACAATGACCCAAAAAACACAGCCAGGGCAACTCAGGAGCGGCTCTGTAAGAAATATTACAAAGTCCTGGAGTGGCCGAGCCAGTTTTCAGACCTGAACCCAATAGAAAATCTTTTGGGGGAGGGGGGGGGCTGGCAGTACGCACCCATGCACGGTCCACGGCCCGCCTGCAGCGACCCAGGCTCGAGTCCAGCCCGCAGTCCCTTGCTGCGTGTTGCTCCCCATGCCTTCTCCACACTTTCCTATCTTACTTCACTGCTCCTCTAAAAATAAAGCCCCAAAAAGGCAAAAAAAAAAAAGTAAAAAAAGAAAATCTTTGGAGGGAGCTGTAACTCTGTGTTGCCCAGCGACAGCCCCGAAGCCTGAAAGATCATGAGAAGATCTGTATGGAGGAGTCGTGCAAAATCCCTGCTGCAGTGTGTGCAAACCTGGCCAAGACCTACAGGAAATGATGGACATACTGTAAGCAAAGGGTTATGTACCAATAAGTTCTACTTTTCTATTGTTTCAAATACTTATTCCATGCAAAATGCAAATTAATTATTTTTTTTTAATTCTGTCTCTCACAGTTCAAGCTTACCTACGATGAATATTCCAGAACTCTCCATTCTTTGTAAGGGGGAAAACTTGCAAAATTGGTGGTTTATCAAATATGTATTTTCCCCACTTTAAATGCCCATGTATTCATTTATTCTGACTATTTTTAACAATAGGGTGAAAAAAAAAACAACAGAAATTTTGAAAAAGTCAGAAACTAGGGGTATTGTTTTATTAAAACAAATGAGCAATTGGAAAACAGCCGGGGGTCTTATTTATTGAAAAATGACAGATGTCATAGTGTTGGAAGAAGTAATGAAATTCTTTAAGTAAAAGTACTTGTTGTTCTGTATGAAAAGTACAAAATAAATCATATATATATGATCATCAATACTGATTAGAGTTTGCATTTGGAGCTGCTGTAAGGGTAGTTTGTGTGAAGACGTATTAAAATTAAAGACACTGTTTTTTGTATCATAATTAAATAAATAAATCTGAAAAAAAACAAAGAGCCTGAAAATCACTGGTTTAATATTAAACATGTGGGGCAAAATGTATATTTACCCGAAATTTTCTTCATTTTGTGATTGAATCAAATGAGTCATAAATGTTAAAAAACAAACAAAAAAAAAAACACACATTTGCCATGTTTACAGAAAATGATGAGTCTTGCATAAAAGTAAGAATTGACTTTCAATATTGAAAAATATCTTAAAGTAGCATTTTCCTCATCTTTCATTTAACACCTTATCAAAAGACACATTATGGCAGCATTAAATCTGGAGGAGCTAATGTCCACGTTACACTCACAGAAAGCAGCTTAAACATGTCTCCAGGTCTTTAATGTACACTGTACAAGCTCATCAGAGAATAAAAACAAATATATAAAAAAGCGGAAAAACATAACATACAAACATTGGTGAAATGTGCCCCTGTAAAAAGCAAAGACTGAATATTCGCGATTAGGTTCTTTTTCTTCTCAGATGGGTTTGGCCTCTGCGTGTGAACACCTGAATGAATCACAGCAGAGTGTGGAACACCCGAGTCCGCAGACTTTTGGTTCGAGGAACGTTCCTCGCAGAATACTTGATCACTTTGTACAGGTTGGAACCAGTTCCCAGACCAGAAAACGGGGACCAGTGAGAAGTCCGCTGTTTCCCATGTAGGTTCCAGAAAGAAGAGGAGCAGCGCTGGAACACCTCGATGCTGACGGCGTATTGACCTGGTGCCCACTGCCACACCCGCACCAGGGTCACAGAGGAGACAAAACCACAGGTGTGAGGAGAGATGCCATGGAACACAGATTCCCCCGGCCTCAGGGACACGCCCTTCTCCCAGACCATCCCCGCCTCCTCTGCCACCGCCATCCCACTGAGATTACACAGGGCCTGAAGACAAGCCTCCTCCAGAGCCTCCTTGTCAGGGAAACGGAGCAGGATGGACACAAGCCGAGGGACTGCACCTCGACGAAGCAGCTGTTCCTGCAACTTCGCTGAAAAGAAGGAGGGGGAAAATGTCAGTTTTAACAAATACACAACATGACAATTTGACATTATAACAGTTTGCATAAAGTTTTTGATTTCTAAAAAACACTCTGGGTAATTATAAGACATCATTTGTGATTTCTTATTTGTACAAAAAGATTGTCTGCCTTGTAGTAAATAAGACACAAGTATATGCTCATCTGGGTTTAACAGTCATGTGCAAATGGAACAAAAAAGTGCATCATTCATAAAGTGTGAAATTCACACAAAATGTTCTGTCAGGGCGATACCGTTGAGTTTGCACCTGTGACATTTTCAAGAATGCAAATGGATGTATACGAGGGAATAAATGTATATATTTAGTGACACAGTCAAGAAGATCAAGAAGGTCCTGAGTTCGATCCCGACGCCGGCCGGCAGGGCCTTTCAGAATAGTTTGCATGTTCTCCCTGTGCCTATGTGAGTTTTCTCCAGGTTCACCAGCTTCCTCCCACAACCAAAAACATGCAACAGGGGTTATGTTAATAGGTCACTCTAAATTACCCATAGGCATGAATGTTAGTGTGAATCATTGTATAGCTATATCCTAATTCAAGGGTTGCAGCCGATGTAGGCAGTCTTCATGGTCTGCGAAGGATACACCTAATGGTCGTTCAGTGGGATGGTCTAGTCCACGGAGGCTGGTCAATTTGCATAAATCAGCACATATGTTCTTGTGTAATGACGTCAGGTGCCTGTTGAGGTGGAGAATTTTTCACTCACATTTGTAGTTATTTTGCTTTTTAATGTAATTCATGAATTGGAAATGCTCTATCTTATTTAATTGTGTATTTCTCATACTGTAGCTCCCTGACTTGGCAGCACTTCCGTCTGTCATGCATTATGGGATATGGTGGGCCTCGAAGGATCCATCAGTTGTGTCCTTCATTTTCCGGGCAACAAATGCAGCTGACGTCGGCTGCAACCCCTGCATTGGGACACAGCAGATACACTGTGTCAGCCCTGCGATGAACTGGTGACTCATGCACAGTGTAACCTGCCCTTGCCCTCAGTCAGCTGGAATCGGCTCCAACACCCTCCCCAACCCCGGTGAGGATTAACGGGTAGAAAATGGATGGATGGATCCTCAGGCAGTTCAACTGAAGCTGTCTTTGTCTCACTCTATAAACAATTAGAATTTGTGAGCCTTAAATAATATATAAACAAAAAATATTAAGTCAGATACTAGAGCGATTAGATTTATATTTGTCTTTAACTACTGCTGATCAAATGGTTTCATCACACTTCACGCAATTTTTATCCGTTGTTTCTGCAATTTTTGCTCAGGACCAGACTGTCTCATTATGTGAAAAGAAAAACTGGAAACACCAGAAATTCTGATGCAAAGAAGGCAAACTGCACTCAGGTGCAAATCTTTATGGGCATGTTTGTGCCAGCATATCATCACCACTGAAGCTTCATGGAGCAGGTTGCAAACAGGAGCCGATTACCTGTGGTAAACCTATGCTTTCCCCTGTGCAATTCATTCTTTGTGAATCCGGCCTGTAGTGTGTAATTCACACAGCATCTGCAAACTGCACAGCCGAGAAAATACCATCATGAGGCACTTGTATAATATGCATGGGTGTAACGGAGGAACATTCATACATTTGCAACAAAATTCTCCTATTTCTATGCACATAATCCAAGCAAAACATGCAGTAAAGCTGGTAGTGTTTTGTGGGATCAATAAATTATCAATCAATCAAACTCGCCTATCACTTTGTCTTTCTGTGTCACTTCAAATCTTTCAGGCTTGAATCATATTAATTGATGTACGTTGATAACGATGGCAAAATTTGCAGACCTTAAGAGAGAACAGTTGCATTCAGGGCTTATGATGGACTTTCAACTATCTAAATGTCAGAACAAGTCTTAGTACTACAGTGAGAAGTGCAAAAACTACGTTGTGACCTTGAATGTGTTACATTTACCTCTGTACTTTGTATTTTACTTACGGCTGTCGTATGACATGTGTGAGACGGCCCGAGCCGAGTAAAAGAGCAGTTCCTGATCTGCACTCGTCATCACAGACAGAACAGCAGTGACCAGTCCTGCATCAGCAAAACCTTTACAAACCACGGCTGGCGGGAAGAAAATGTGCATCACATCAAACTCCGACAAATTCTAACGCAGTAATTTACCAGGGAAAAACATCACTCAAATGAATTTCACAGTATCTACTGTACTGTACGTAACGATCTACAGTATTGACATAAAGTATACTGTATGTATACCACAAATCAAAAGTTTGGACACTCCTTACTCCTTTATTGCTTACCTTTTTCACCCTTTAACTGCCTGTTTAATATGACTTATGAACAAAGTAAGCAATTAAATTGAGCAAAAAATGCATCACATAATACATGACATGAACAAAAGCCATAAAACATAATAAATAATGAGAACAATGAATTAAAATATCCAACAAAATGAACAAAAATATATATGTGTCTTAAAAAAGCAAAAAATGAACTTAAAATAAGTAGCAAAATGAATAAAAATGAACAAAATGGGCAATAATATACACGAAATTGAAGTAAAAATAAACAAAGTAAGCAATAAATTGAACCAAATTGACCAAGAAAGGAACAAAACAAGCACAAAATGAACACAGAGACAGTTAAAGGGTTAATGTGTCTTAGACCATCAGTCGTCTTGTGCAGAGTGGGTACAGAGTCAATAGCCGTGTTAGTGTGATTACAACTACTGTGTAAATCCTTATTAAGGCCAGAAAAACTCAATTTGGAGTGAGATGTGTGTGTCAAAGCTAAACGGGGCTTCAGCATTAATGATTAATGTAAATCATAAGACCCAGTGAAGGAGGAGGCCGACGCAAACCTTTGAACGGTCGTGTCCTGTGTATAACTTACATTCTGTGGCGAGTTCAGCCACCAGTTTGGCAGTGATCACATTTAAAGGTCCTCTGCTCCTCAGAGAAAGGGCCAGGATGGGCAGGATGCCACTGACGACCACCTGCTCAGCAGCGCCTTTCTCTGGACACAAGGGGAACATGTCAGGAGCCAAAATGATCATTGTCTCCCCCACTTCTTTTATATTGAATGTATGAAAGCAGAAAATGCAGCTTTTCAGAAATCACTTGACTTGTCTTCGGATTCTCCTTTTAGTTATTTTATTATTTACTGACTGCTGTCGCTGCGTTCACTTCTGGCTGTGTGATCTGCCTGGCCTTTCCTTCCCCTGTTCGCCTCTCTATCCCCTGTTACCCTCCTGCCGAGAGACAAAAATACAGCTTAACATCCAACCAGAACTCTCAGCTGTCGTATGGCACACCTGATCCCTTCAGTGTCACAACCTTTACTGACTGGCTACAGGTTTTATCAGTCTGCATGAGGAGTTATCACCATGTGGCTGCCACTGAGCTGGAACGTATGCCGATATGTACAGCAGTTTGGAAATTCATAAATATGTAAATTGTATATGGTACGAGCCCTGTCAAGACTTTGCAATTCAAATGATGTCACATGAAAGTCGTACCCCAACAGCACAAACACAAAAAAACAACCCTGAGACCTGCCTTTAAAGCTTGAAAGGTACTGATGAAATATATCTTGAAAGATTGCAATTTAAGCTATATGGTGTTTAATGATGGTTAAGCATAACATAAGCTCCAGAAATGAGACGTGACGGTTCGTATGTGAATGTGTAAGGACTTACTCCTCTCCTTGATGCTGATCAGCACTGTGTGGAGGTGTGGTTTAAGCTCATCTTCAATCAGCTCCACACCGAGAACTCGGATGGCGCCCAGCGCATTGTTAAGATTATCTGCAGGTCATGAAAGAGACTGAGAGTCAGTTATGTGCTTTTCCATGTTTCCCATGCTGTGCGTCACTCGGAAACATCTTTGTATATCTTTCTCCTGCTTCGTGTCCATCAATAATCCTTCTCAGATCTAAACTCATCTCTTTTTGTTTTTGGCATGATGCTTTTTACAAGAAATCCTTCCTGACGTAAATGCTGGACAATGACATGTTCAGTTTTAACTTGATTTCACACACTTAAACTATTGCTCAGTGAAAGAGTGGTGGTTTGTGCTATGCTTGAAAAAAAAAGGTCAGTTCTTCTAGGGTTCATAGTGTTGAACCTGGTCATTTAATAATTCTGTTTTTGTTTGCAAAGAAAATAGTTACAGCTTCTAAATGAAACCAGCATGCTTTGAAATCCTCTCTTAAAAATCTTTCACTGTTCTGAAAAGTCTGAAAAAAGATCAAATTTTCATAGAGGGGCGTAGTAATTTTGACATAACCATTATTAGTTTGGCAAAGCTAAATGCTTTTCATGAAACGAGACATGATGTATGACATAGAAGTGCAGCCCAGGAAGGGTGTTCAGCCCAGGCAGGAACGAATAAACATATGGCCATGATTTAAATATACATCTATGACCTGGGCTGGAACAGAACAAACAGACAGAAACACTCAGACCAGCTCTGTTTGCTCGACCTGCCTGAACTGAGTCAAGTCTCAATCGATCGATTATAAACAAGGACACCGTCGTACATGAATCAATATGCTTTGTGGAGTACCGGCTTCTTACTCTGCCATAAACTGGCGACTGTGCCCCGCCAGCGCGGATCGGCTCCAGTGCCCCCTGCATTTATTTCTGCACTGCCACATTATTCCTGCTGCAATAGATTCATGGTCCTGTGAAAGTCTTGGTCAAGGACACAAGCAATATGCCGGTTTCTAGATATTCCCAGCTGATTGGACCAAACTTTATAAAATTCCAGTCACCATATGAAATCTTTTTAGAGTGCCCTTTGAATAAATATGTCAAGTAGAAACTAGGCTACTTACTAAGTCTGTAACCTTTACTTCAGAAAAGAGCAGACTAGAGAGGGCATAAGGATAATTACAGTTATATTAACACAATTCCCAGAAGATTTTTATGTTTTTTTTTTTTTTTTTTTTTACTTTTTTCAAAGTCAAATCATATAAGGTCTCATTAAACAAAACTTCATTCTCATATGTTGCATACTTAAATGTATAATTTAAATTAAATGTCTTGGAGTTACGTACAAACACAAATATACAAATACAAGCAGTACTCAAGTAAAAGTACTGTTACTTTATAATGCTAAGGACTCATGTAGAAGTACTCCTAAAAGTAAGTACAGTATTTGAATAAGAGCAAAAAAAAATATGTTAGAAAAAACTACTCAAGCAAATAAAAAAATAATTAAAAAAAATAAAATAAAAAATAAAAAAATATTTTAAACAAATAATTAAAAAAAAACTACTGAAGTAGTGAGTAGTGAATTGGTTATATCAACTTTTGTTCAGTTTCATTCATGTTTTTAATCATATTTGTCACTTTTCTTGGTTATATTGTACAGTTTTATTCATTTACTTGATAAATAAGTTAACCAAGAAGATGCACAAACATGAACCAAATAACTAGAACAATTTAAGAAACACCAAATTTGAATAAAATAATAAAATATGCAAAATAAGCAAAAATAAGCTGAATAAAACCATACCATACAATGAAAAATAAGCAACAAAATAATCCAGAAGAAAAACAAACAAACAATTGAATGAAATGGAGGAAATGACAAAATAAATGTACAGTAAAATGAGGAAAGTAGTCAATTTGAACTTATTCCGTTCATTCTGACAGACTGTTGTAAATCAAAATGAACAAAATCTTCTAAAAATCAACAATCAGTGTCATTACTTATGTACAGCAGGATTTTTAGACACAAAAAGCTCCTTGTCATCCAAAGCAAGTTTATTGGGGAGGAGGGGGGGTCTTTTAAAGTTCTATTTTCGCTTGACACTGATTTCAGGGGACTTGTTGCATTTCCATTCTGTTTCTAGTCATTTCCTTGAATGATCTTAACGGTGCCTTTCTACTCACCGCTGGGCGTGCAGGGTTGCAGTCGGCTGGATCTGCCTTTCTGCCTGTGCCACCGTGCATATGTGTGCGTGGCTGATACATTGGCGTGTCCCATTTTACTGTGTCCAGTCATTGACACTGTCTCAGGTTGACATCGTCACAGAAAACACACATTCCTCATTTGTATTTTCAGACATTTCTAACCCTTTCTTTTAGTGCTGATCCGGCGAGTCACTATCACACTAAACACATCTGCTCCATCTGACCTGAACCACGTTACTGCACCCCCTCATCTGGTGCTACTTCATTATAAAAAACAAAACAAAAACTGTTAAATATGACTTTGGACATGCCTGTGTAGTCTGTTCTCCAGCTGCCTCTGTGTCCCCTCTGGGTTAATACACAGTAAATCCCCAGTAAAGCTCTTCTAGCCCTTCCTCCCTCAGCATTTGGGTGTGTGTTTATGTGTGCCGACATAGGGAATTAGCACTTGGTTGACTGTGCTGAGTGTATTACTACCGTCAGAAAATCTCCCACAATTCCTTTCTGCTTCTGGAAAATCCAGACTAGAATAACACCGGCAGGTAGGCGGCCTCACACTTTTTTCACACAGACACTCCTCACTTCTGATAAACAACTGCCATCACTAAATCTGTTCCAGTCACGTTAGAAGACATTGTAAAATCCTTATATTTTAAAAAAAAATTATCTTGATTTACTTATATTGACATTTCAATGATCTTAAAATTAATTTCTTCCAGGTTTTTTCTCCCAAAACCAAAACCAGGGATATAAGTCATGACCCCAAGCAATTCTGTTTTTCTCACTCAAATGTCATTTTAAGTCATATTTGCAAATCTTCGAATACAAATGGCCTCCATTCACCGAGAAACATAATATTTCCAAATGCCACGCCCTCATTTCCAGTTACTGTTACTTCAGTGTAAACTTAACTCGCCTCAAGTTTCTTCTACATGTCCTAGGTGTAGATTTCAAGAGGAATTTGTCCTTTTTATATATTCTTTACATATTAATGACATTTTTGGGTTCTTTTTATTTTGTTCATTTTCATATTATTGATTACTTTGTTGCTTTTATGTTCATTTTTCCCCCTTATTTTGCTCAGTTTCTTACTTACTTCTTACTGTAAATGATATTTTATGACAAAAGACCTGTACTTTACTAAAATTTAAAAAAGCAACTTATTTCCACACAAAATTATAAAAAAAAATTTAAAAACTGAACAAAATAATCCAGGAAATGAACTAAATACCACAAAATAAGGAAAAAACAAGAACATACTAATCGGGAAAATAAACAAAATGTAACAAAATAAGAAAAATGAGCAAAATACTTAAGAAAATAAACAAAATAGGAAGAAAAATTAACAAAATTATCAAGAAAATAAACAAACTACAACAAAGTAAGAAGAAAATAAAATAATAAAATAAGAAGCAAAATAATAAACAACAGCAAAATAATCAAGAAAATAAACAAACCCGTTTGCATGGCCTCATAAATCTGATAACAGTGTGGATTTATCACATAAGCAGGTTTTGATGCTTTGTGTATCGTTTGGGTGGAAATAATCAGGTTGGAGAGCAGAGGAAATTGTTCCGAGTGCTGCGTTTTATTATTTGCCGCTTACGGTACTGTTTAGAGTTTTAAAAAAACGGAGCCACAGTATCTGGAAATGTGTTTAAAAATTTTGGGGAAAGCGATAACACAGCATCTAATCTGGAATCTTAAAATATGAATAGAGTGGATTTCAAAACACAAGTGGCTTTGTGTTCTCTTAAAAGTCCATTTTCAGTGTATGACGAGTGAAGGCATCAGGTTTTGGAAAAATACATGAAAAATGTTGCAGTGATGTGACCATAGACATGGTATCAAATCCACGTCGATACATGTGCCCCCAGAACCTTAAACTTATGGTTCTACGTGAAAATGAGTATAAAATCCTGCACAAATATGATTCTGTATGAAAGGACAACTATTAAGGAAACTAAAGTCAGTGCTCCATTTGTGATGTCTATTGAAAAATAAGTAGCACAGCCAGTGTGATCATTAAAGTAAAAATCTCTGCATTTACTCAATGTTTCAGGTTGTTGGGGGAAAAAAAAAACATTATTTTCTTTACACTGTAACAGATTTTTCACCAGTATTAAAAAAAAGACAACAAAAATATCACAGAGACTGCCTAAAAAATTATCATCTAGATATTCCATATTATTTTTCTTACATTTTAGGATCTGCATGTGAACACGACTGTATCCCAGTGTTGAACAGAAAACAGTTCATACATAGACTTGGGGAACCTTTGCCCACTGAAAACACTGTGAAAAAATATCTTTTTGTTCACATCAAAATACATCTGTGTACAAAAGTAACAGAGTGTTTAGGTCGACTACAAGTCTTGAATTTGTTACAACAGCAGAGTTTTGCATTGTTTGTGGAAATGGAAAAATTCTATTCAACGTCCCAAAATGTGCAAGAACATCTTTTCAGTTGTTGAGGTTGTTTTTGACATCGAAAACTGAAACACATGTTTTTATTAATTAAGGAAAATGAAGTGATCATTTAATGCTCGTGATTGTTCAGCTGTTCGCAGTCTTCCCAGATATTCTGAAAAAGTTTAAGAACCCGACTGGCAGTTCAAACTTGGACTGATGAGAAAATTATTTTGAAGGATGTTCTTTACTCCCGACTTCTCCATGAACAAAAACATTTTAGATGGAAATGAGAATGAAAATGCTGCACTTCTGCTCTGTTTATTAGAGCCGTGAGTAATGTAGCTTACAACTCGATTCACTACAGTAAACAAGGAGGAAGTTGAGGTGGCTGCCGACTGTTTTGTTTATACCTGGTGCCTGGCACTATGAACGAGATGAGAAGAGGCCTCAAAGAATTGAATTGGTATCGCGCCAATCATCTCTAGACGCCTGACAATTAGAGGCTGAGACCTTATGACTGCACAGACAGACAATCATTTGCATCCACAACTATGGACAATTTTTGGAGTATCAGCCCCAGACCCATAAAATTACCCAGAAGTTCCTGTGGTGGAAGCCTACCAATTTATGTAAGCACACTTTTTTTGGGGGTCTGTTCAAATGTTGGTTTCAAATTCGGTTCATCTTTACGATGCTCTTCACAAACGGTGTATCAGATAACACCGTGTAAATCAATGCACCACGTTACATATTTAAGAGTCCCTTTGAACAGACAGTAACACTTTATGTTAAGATGCACATATTCATCATCAAATTACCTACTAATTGGCAGATTTTAATAGCAAACTGGCTCTACATTAGTCATTATGAAGCACCTATTAACATGTTAATCTGTATGACCATATTCGAGAACTACTAAACCATAAATAGTTTCCCTCAAGCTTGTTGAACATGAATTACTATCTCAGTACGCATAGCTCAGTAAAGGCCTTACACACTTAATTAAAATGTAATTCATGTACAACCTACCTATTTACTATGAATAACTTAGTGGCAGTAGAGATAATGAGAGAATATGAATGCTCACTTGTATTCCGTAATAAAAGATAAAGAGCCAGTATATTACTAAAATGTACACCGATGAGGCATAACATTATGACCACTAATTAGTGAAGAGGTCATAATGGTGATTACATCGCTCCAATGGCTTTTGTCAGTGGGTGGGTGTATTAGGCAGCAAGTAAACATTTAGTCCTTGAAATTATTGCACCGAAAGCAGCAAATTGTCGAAACTAAGTAAGAATCTCAGCGACTTTGACAAGGATCAAATTCTGACGGTACATGACTGGGTCGTCTTGTTACTGTTCTAGTCTGCGATGGATAGTACCCCAATAAAAGTGGTCTAGGGATGAACAACTGGATTTCAGTCCAATTGGGTATTTGCGAAATTTGTTGGAAATACAGGTTGGATTCAGGTTGGCCAAAGAGTATTTCAAGGATGTGTCACTATAATGTGTAATGTGTGATGTACTGTCAGTTATTACAGCAGCTTTCAGACGTCTGGTGCAGCTTATGCCTTGAGTGAGAGCTGGGGGAACCGACACAACATTACGTTTTGTTTCCGTAGTTACTCCACTTGCCCTTCCTTCCTCATGAGGTTCTGTGCCCTGCAGGACCAGGACCACCAAAGAAGACCCACAGATTTGGACACGCTTTGACCCAGTTGTGTTGACATCACAATTTTTTTGTTTCAAATACATCAACTTCAAGGACTAAATGTTCACACATCCTACCCACTCACAGGTGCCAGTGTAATAAGATAAGTGACACTATTACTGCTTTAACTATCAGTGGTCATAATGTCATGGCTGCATGCCCATAATGTTAAATAAGTACTCTTATTATAAAGTGTTACTGAATGCGTGGTAAGTCCGTCATTGGTTCTGTAGAGCTCTTGAGTCCTGAGCAGGATCCCGTCATGTGACCAGTCATTTAAACATTCCCGGCTGAACTGAGTCCAGTAGATACAGTCTCATATCCGACGGAGACCAACGTGAGGACATTACTCTCCACGTCGTCAGCTTTACACGGCTCTGCTTGTGTTTCTACAGAACCATCAGCTCCGGCCTCTACTCGGACCTTCTTCCTCCCTCTGCCTCGTGCCTTAGCCTTCGGGATGATCTTCCCCTGCTCTTTGAGCGCTCCCGGTACCTTTGGGGTCTTGTCGGCGTCCACGCTGCGGGACTTGCGGTGGCGTCTGCGGCGCATTGGTGAAGCGGAGTCTGCTGGATCTGATGCAGCTGCACCGGACAAGATTCGAATCTGCTGTTCAATCACCATGATGATCATATCCAGAGCGACGTCCAGCATACCCAAACCGAGGCCGTGGGTGACGTTATCAAACGCACCACTGTTGACGGGATCCCTGAAACACTTCCTCATATCTTCAAGGTGGTTCCTGAAACAGAGAGTGGACACATTATTTCTTCATCTCTGTTATAAAGGATTGTTTTGCAGGTTATGGGATTTTTTTTTAAATGTTTTTTTATACAAAACTGCAGATTATTCCTTTTAGAGCAGGAATCTGCAACCTGCGGCTCCAGGGCCACATATGACTCTTTACCCCCTCGACGGTGGCACCTGTGTTTTATTTATGTTTTATTATAGTAAAACAAAATGAACAAAAAAACGCAAAATCAACAAGAAGAAAAAATAAACTGCATAATGAACAAAAATGAAGACAAAATGGATGCAAATAATCATATAAATATAATCAATAATCAATCAAAATCATCAAAAAATGAACAAGATTAAACAATATAATAATTTAAATGAACAAAATTGAAAAAAAAAAACAACTAATTAACAAAAATAAGCAAAATTCTGAATAAAAAACTTCATTCTTGATTAACACAAACCTGAGCAAAATAAATGGAAAATGAACGAAAAATTCCACAAAATGACTTAAACAATAAATCAACTGAATGAAAATGTATATAAAAAAAGAAAAGAAATTAAATAAAAAAAAAATGAACAAAAGAGTCGACTGCATGAATATAAACAAGAAAGTGAGCAGAAGCAAATGAAAACAGCCAAAATAATGCAGGGAAATCAACAAATGTTCACAAAAATTATTTAAGCGATGAACCAAAACGAATTAAAATAATCAATAAAATTAGAAAGTATAACAAAAATATTAAATCAAATGAGTAAAAATGACCATAATTATTCAGAAAATGAAGAAAAATGAATACAATAATTGAAGGAAAAACTACTAATACTACTACTAATAATAATAGTTAGTGTTAAGATAAACATCTTACGTAAAAAGACATGTTCAAATAGGTAAACGTGGCTATAAAAGGCGTTAAGCGTCTCATGCAAATCAGAAATAAACTTGTCATCACATACCTCCTTATTTGAACATGTTTCTTATTTTTTTTACATTGCAGCAATGTTACTTTCAACAGGTTTCAACCAAGCACTAAACCAAATCCAGTCGTGCTGGGAGCCAGCAGATATTTGACCAAATCAATAAGACACGTTTGGGAGCCTGACAGCACAGACATACTTAGTTTCAATAATTTTGGACCAGTGTTGAACCGTATTAATCTCTGGAATGAGCTGTTTAGCCATGTTGCCGTAGTCGATGTAGTCATGGGCGAAATCCTTCATGTCATCGCACAAGGCTCCGGTATCGCCTGGAAAACACACCGAAGCGACATTACAACAGCTCGTTGTTGACAAGCGGCGCAGATCAATTTGAAAGGCATCATTGTGTCGCACCTTCGGTGAGTTTGGAGAACGACGAGGACACGGATGTGGTCGTGCTTGGCGTGAGGCCCAGCACGTTCAGAGACTCCAGGAGGGTTTTCTTGCTGGCGGGGCCTCGGCTGACTCGGGTGTAGGCCGCCAGGGAGCGGAGGGACATCTTCTCCGGGGGCTGAAGACGCCGTCTGATTTCCTCGTAGGAGATCAGATACTTCCCTGGGAGTAAATGACATATAGGAAGCATTTATGAACGCTTTTTAACATCATCTCCAGGGCTGTTAACAGTGTCTGCAGACGCGTAAACTGAATGCTTAATGAGATAATTTTAACCAAATTTAATACGGAATTTTTGGGCAGTAAATTTATAATACAGTACATTTTTCACAATAAATGAAGCCACATAACACTGTACCTAATTTACTCTTTAAATATGAAAAAAATAACATGATGTCTAAAAGTAAGCGCTGAACTTATGTTAACTTTGTTTTAATATTGTGAAGGCCAGCATTACTTAAAGAATTTTTTTTTTTTTTCTTAATGGACAAAATAATCAAGAAAATACACTTAAGTCAACAAATACATAAGTTAAAACATAAAATTGAATGAAACAATCAAAAAGCTGACCAAAAAAATAAATAAACAGAATATTTTAGAATTGGAACAAAACGATAAAGTGAACAAAAATTATCAGAATAATCTAGAAATAGACAAAAACCTGTGGTCAAGTAAAAGTACTGTGACTTTATAATTCTAATGAGTCAAGTAGAAGTACTCATAAACATACGTACTTGACTAAAAAAGTATCTGATTAAAAAATTCAAGTACTGAGTAACTCAATAATATGTATTTTATTTGTTCATTCGTTTTTGTTCATTATCCTTTTTGATTATTCTGATCATTTTGCTGATATTGTTGCTTATTTGTTGACTTTTTATTCAATTCCTTGATTACATTGATCATTTACTTGATTATTTTCTTTGTTTTTTGCTTATTTTATTGCTTATTATGTTGATTTATGCTGTTATTACAAACTGCTTCACTGTTCAATCAGATTACTTCATTTTCTTGATGATTTTGTTAATTTTTAGCTAATTTTGTTGCTTCTTGTGATTGTTTTTGCTCATTTTGTAGCTAGTTTATCATTTTGATAATTTGCTCCATTATTTTGTGCATGTGTGTGTTTCTTTAATTGATTTTTTTTTATTTCATCTTGTTTTACTCTTACTCATAGAGGAGGGGCAAAATGTAACTGAGTACAAGTACATTTTTTTGTCACAAACATAAGTGGGTAAGAGTAAAAAGTATTCAGCAAAACAAGTACTACATTTATGTGAAGAAAACGTCTCGAGTACAAGTAAAGGAGTAAATGTACTCGAGTACTACCCACCTGTGGGTGTGGCTGAAGCTTTAAAACTTAGCAATTTTGCGAACATGCCTGTGGCAATTCATTCTTGGCAAACTGAAACTTAAGACTTTTCAAAAGACTTTAAGGCCTTATTTTTGAAAAAACTGAAGGTAAGACTTTTTAAGGACTGGTATGTGTCCTGACGAATCTTACGACATCCACTTACGAGCTTTGGATCCCTTCATGTTGGGGTCCAGGAGTGACGACACCTCTGCAAACGGCATGTGTGTCGCGGGCTCTGTTGCTGAATTTGTGCTTGGGTTCAGTACGGGGTCCTGATTCTGGGACATGTCCTCTGTCGGGACCGGATCAGGTGGAACCTGCATCTGTGGCGGAATGTGAGCCTGGATGGCATGCAATTCCACCTCATTCTGATCTATCGTGGCCTGTCCCTGCACTTGAGGGAGCATGATGGAATTTTCAGGTAAATCTTGGAGCCCCATGTCCCCTTGTCCCACGCTGCCTGTTTGCTCCGAGGCCACCTGAAAGATGCCCATCACTGGTTTGACTACAGTGAACACCATGTTCCCCTGGGCGTCCACACCCACCATCCGAGCAGATGGGTCCATTGCTCCCCTCGCTCTGAAACTGTATCCCTTTAGCAAAGGTAGGAGGTTGAAGAGGCTTTAATTATCAGATCGGGTTCCTCCAGAGGCCCATGTGGTGTTACAGTACACCTGTCTGGTTTTAAAAGGTTATGCTTTAAAACTGACCTGATACAAAGCAAAGGTAAACTGACCCTCTATACCGTCTGCATAAAACATCCTGCATTCAGGCTGTGAGAAATTGTCACTTCGCTGTAACAGTTAGATGGATCTGATCGTCGCTCATCGCGGCAGCTGCAGTTTCATTCTGAAAATGAAACAGATGAAACGTGGTTGGAATCAAAAGGTACAACAAAATATTAACAAGCTGCCTTTACATCTCACAAGCAAGGCGAGTTTCAAACACGCTGAAATGTAAATTAAAGGAAATTACATGCCTGTAAAGTTTCTTCACAGTTCATCAAATATCAGACTTTTTGATTGTGATAAATGACTTAAATATTGCACCGTTGTTTAAATGTTATTTTATAGCACACTTTAAGGCTGGAAGATGTATTTTGTGGGTCTACAGTGGATATTAAAAGTCTACACACCCCTGTTCAAATGCCAGGTTTTTGTGATGTAAAAAATTGACACCAAGATACTGTAAATAATTTCACAACTTTTTCCACCTTTAATGTGACCTATAACTTGTACAATGCAATTGAAAAACAAACTGAAACCTTTAAAGGGGAAAAATAAAAAACTTAAAATAACCTGGTTGCATAA